>JAHWXV010075530.1:0-15598 GCA_024586415.1 Phrixothrix hirtus
CGCTGCTAATAAAAGGATCGAGTGGCCCCGCAATCTCCCGATCTAAATCCAAACTCACAAGAAAGTTGAATTGATCGAAGGCTTGATTGCTACCTGGCACCGCTGAGTCTCTGTGGAGGAATTGGAAAAATTGGTTAATTCCATGCCGAAGAGATTAAAAGCAAAGGGTGGACAATTAAATATTGACGCGAGTGATAAATTCTTTAATTTGTATTTTTTTCAATTTCATTGTATTAAATTATCGAATATATCAGTTCTTTCAGATTGTGTTTTATTACTATATTATATGATTTTATTTTGATAGGTCATTATTTCTCATCCTAAATCCAGGTTACATGTATAAAATAATTATTTGGCTTTAAATAAATTTAGTTTATAGACAGAAACTATGTTTTATTCAAAGTTTAGCTGATTCAACACGTCGATGCAAGACTTTTTGCCACCATTGTAGCTTCCGTATTCCTGTTGAAAAAATTTTTTCGGTTGACGACTTGGCCAGTTTTGCACCACAAGCATCACTTCCGCATTAGAGTTAAATCTCTCGCCTCCTAAAAAATTTGTCAAGGATCTACTAGAGGCCAAGTCTGGACTGTATGGAGGGCGATATATTAGGACTATGACTCCTCTTCTAAACGAGTACATAAGGCGCATTTTTATAGTTTAAGTGCGTTCTTATGCCAAGTCGGGCTCAACGAGGAAGTATAAATTAGAACATAAAATAACTGTTACGTAACATCAACCCTTTTTGTGTTAAAAATCATAAATAAGGCGAAAAAGGCAGATAAAAACATTTTCTTGTCAAGATTCTGGACATTTCTTTGAATAAGTAATTTTTTAATTAAAAATATCAACATTCCCGATGGATATAAAACAGCGAATTCGGTAATTGCTGTTAAATAATAATTCTAAGCATGAAGACTTTATTGCCTCATAAAGTTTTTATTGTATCTTATTTTTTAAAATTAAGGAAAGGCAATGAATTTTAATAAAATAATAAATCATATTATATTAATCATTTAATAATATAACGTTTAACGTATTCTGGAAAACATTAAATGTAATTACGTACTCTATCTCACTAAAGCGAAGATATTTATACTTTTATTACTTCAAAATCAATTGAATGTCGTTATCTAGAATTATGTAACTATTCAATTTTGTTTCATTTTTAATAACGAACCTAGTTTATCATTTTCTATACGACTGAATAAAACAGCCGTATAATGGAATTATTGATCGAATCATCGAAGAGCACCTGAGTCCGACAGCAAGGATTATTTTGTAATATAACGAGGCAAGTGACTTGCTTGCGCCTGGTCAGGTATATAATCTAACTTACAGTTTCATTAAAAGTACTAACAAATAGTTCTGGAAAGATTTTGATCCTTTAACATGTCCTGTGCTTTAATTCATTTCAATTTTTACAAGGCTGCACTCGATATGAATTGGATATAGAGGATTGTAAAATGTTCAAATTGGATTCCAGCCATACTCAATATTGAGAATAATTAATAAAAATTATACTGAGTAGTTTTCTTAAAGGCTTTAAAAACTAGTTATTACGGTTCTAAAAATACATAAACTAAATAATGTAAGCACAAAATCAGCGAAAATTACTAACTTAAAATAACTTTTTAAAATATTTTATTGCCAGATTACTTACCCATATCCATGTGTTATTTCTCGTTAATTTTGATTTATGTAGTATCTTATCTAATTGTTATTCTTATAAAATGTTCTAAATTACTCTAACTGTTCATTATTAAATGTAGGTTGTTTATGCCAAATTTTCAATGCATAATGGAGTACTATTTCCATTTCTTTCATTTTCACCCGAAGAGTATAAATTAAGTAATGTTCTATTTAAATAGACCCCACAAACATACCCTTCTATTATTTTACCAACGCTGCACAAGCGTACAATTCACAGGGTATCGGGCAAATAAGGCGCATTATTTAATAAATGTGTACGCAGGCTTAAGTAAATAAAAATCTAGAAAAAATTTTAGTCGGACTCGAAGATATCGCAGGGATATCATAACCTACATCTAACTATGAGTTGTATTTAAAGTACAAAAATTTTGTTATTTATATTTTATCTCGTATTATTTCACACTTCATTTTTTAAGGAATAATTGAATCGCTTACAGCTGTTTAATTATTATTTACACTAAAATTATATACATAATCTTCCTAGTACCAACAGGTAAATTTAAAACTCCTGGGGTGATTTCTCACCCCAGTACAATTTTTTTAGTTTAAGCACAGACATTCGAAGCAGTGAGGCAACTTGTAGTTATATTTTAAATACTTAATAATTCTTAAAGATTTTGTGGTAGTATGGAAATAAGAGTATTATTTGCTTGCAATTACGATTTATTCAGATAATATACAGTACCAAATTTTTTCTAAGAATATAAGATATGTCACAGACTAAACGGACAACAACGCACGTGGCAAAAATAATCACGAGTATTTAACCACGGTCAGAAAAGTTACAGTGGAGCGAGGCGTGGTTAACCGATACTTGCGAGGCTAAACACTGTAGATACAATACAAAATCGGTAAAAGGTGGGTGCCACCGTTCTCAAGTCAAAACTGAAATCAGGCGATGTTCGCGAAACATCCTGTATATCACGATGTTAGTTACCTACCTTAAAAGTAGTCAGATACTCTAACTATTTATGACGGTTCCTGTGTATAGAAATCAATGCAAAATGTTTACAAAAGCTTTAAATATTATTTACGCTACTTGCAAAATTGAGGGTGCAACTTGCCTTAAATGAAACAGCCAAGGGCAGGTTTTCAGAACTGACCACCCTGTATATCGTTAAGAATTTAGCTAACTGAACTTTAAACTTTCAGGAAAGTGTTGTGTTTACTTAGAAATAAATGCTTTATGACTTTTGTTACTGAAAATTACTGAATTGCTCTCTAACTTATTGTACGCGCACTGTATAAATACAATTACAAGCAAGGTTTATGTTGGTGAAATAATAACCAAAATTTAGCACAAGAACACCTTTATATAATTAGATTCGCACCAAAGGCACACATATAAATACAAATTCGACAATTATTTACAAAATTAAACAGGACTTAAATTCTACGAACAAAAGAAATATTGACTAGCGGGATCGAGATTCGAAAGTGTTTGTTTACAAAATCCAACTTTATTTCTGCAGATGGAAGCACATGTTTGATGGTATCAAATACTAAAGGAATCTCAAATTCGCTAACGACAGTTAACAATATTCAAATAATGCATAGGCAAAAAGATTTTGTGAGTAACCAGTAAATATGATAATAATTATAAAATTAACTTATTAAAGTACAAGAATAAACTTTATATTAATAATTTGCTTTAACAATTAAGAATACAAACGTAAAAAATCACAATTAATTAATTTTGATTCAACACTTATATGTTTATATTTATTCATTTATTTCATAAATATGCAAAACGGACTGCAGCGTCCTTATCTAATTTTACATCACCTTTAAAACAAACAACCTGGATTGATTTTAGTGAAGGTAGCAATTGACTGTAGCTGCGGGCAGATGTAAGGAACCACTTCTTTACCAGATGATAAATCTGTAAATCAAAAGAATAATATGACACTTACAGGTGTGGTAGTTTGCGTTCAGTTATTATAAGCGGAAGCCATTCCTTTTATTTTTACAGAAGAACTTAAGAACCCAGCGGGTGGATACCGAAGATGTATAATGCTACCTTTTCATTGTTGATAAAAAAATATCCCACATAGGTAGAAATTTCACTTCAGCAACTGCGCCGGAAGAAACACGTCAAAGATTCAACAGTGGAAGTAAAATGCTAATTTATCAGAAAAACTGTTGGGGTATATATAGCCATCTTCAAAAATTCAAGTTAGGAAGACTAATACCATAATTAGGATATTCCACGATTTATGAATATGTACATAGATTATCTCAACTAATTATCACCTTTTGAAAACAAAGTTAAGCCCACGTAACAATGTACACAAGAAATACCTTCACTAAAAACAATAATTAGAAACAACTTAGATTCCAATTCAGTGAAAGGTTTAATTAATGCTTTTAACTAAGAGAATTTTTAATTACTATAAGCTTGACAAAACAAATTAATAACATTATATTTAAATGTCAAGTATATTTGCTTAATTATATTTTATTTTAAACAGAAAATTTGCTAATATTCAAAACACTGTAACATATTTAACAAAACCGTTCGTAATAACTACAAGAAAATGGACAACACCAGTACCACGTCGGATGAGTTCTCGCCCCACATACACTTGAGTACAGTTCTCCAAAAACATTTTGTCCGTATTTTAACTTGGTGGTATTGCAATGGGTTCTTCTATGAGTCTTAAAATCGCCAATTTTTACACGGAAAAATTTGAAATTATGGCACTTAAAAAAGTTGTTCTGCAGCCTAAAAGATGGTTCCGCTATATGGATAACACATTCATTAATTGGAATCATGAAAATAACATTCTTATTGAGTTTTTAGACATGTTAAATAGCATCCATCCAAATATTATGGAGTTGGAAACTAATGAAAATTTACCTTTCTTATGTGTTTTAATTTCCAAAATCCTAATCTTAGTTTTCATCTTTTAGTATTTATCGAATATCAACTTATATATACCAACAAACATTTAATAAGCCATCTAATCGTAATACAGTCAAACATTTAGTGCTATTAAAAATTTGGTTGATAAATCACGAGGAATGTGTGATCCTTCTGTTTTGAATATTAAATTGTTAAATTAAGAAATCATTTACAAGAAATAGTTATGCACTAAATAAGGCTATTCCCCAAAAAATAAGTTTTAATAATAATGATGTTTAAATACAAATTAAATCGGATACTGATAGAATTGGCATAGTCTTAAAGCGCTATGGCATTTGAATTATCTTTAAACCTACCGAGAAGATTAATCAATTTTTAGGATCAGCTGAAGGTTCTATCGGTCCTTTATCTTCTGACGTTTATAGGGTAAGCTGTTCCTGTGGTAAAGTGTATGTGGGCTGGACAGAACGCAGCTTTATTACTAGAATAAAGGAGCACAATCGCTTTTTCAGATCTAGCCAACCATTAAAATCTGTCGTGGCTGAATATGTTTCAAAGTTTACAACATGATATTGACTTTAATACTATAGAAATATTAGCAAAAGTTTCTAATTATTATCCTCGACTTCAACGTGAGGCAATAGAAATATATCCCAATAATTTGAACAGGAAGGGCGATACTACTATACTCGACAAATCATAGTAATTGGTTTAAGAATAGTTTTAGTTGGTTGTTCTTGTTTTATTTAATTGTCAATTTTTGTTGAAAAAGAAAGACGTATAAAGTTATTGTAATAAATATCAACAGAACTTCAACATTCATACATATATTATATCTACAAAATTGTTGTATGTATATTATTATGTAAAATAGCTGAATAATAGTATATTATGTTGATCTTGGCAAAAACAAGCTCGCTACCTTAGAATAACAAAGGTTTCGTTAACAATTATGTTATTTTGAGATATTCGCATTTGGAATTACCAAATAGAAACTTTGTTAGGGTAATAATTCCGAATATGTAGTACAGTTCATGGTAAATACGTTGTTTTATGTAAAAGTACGTTAGTTAGAACTTCGTCATATAAAAATTTCAATTTATAAAAATTGTCAGTTAAACCCTGTAATTCTAAAGTAACGAGTTGCTTATACCAGATTTTGTAATTAACAAAATTTTAAAAACATCTTTAATAATATTTTCTCTGTGAATTGACTCCTGCGAAATAAACGCGTATATTAAAATTATTATTTACTAATTGGCTCCTTCTTTAATGTACCATATTGACTACTTGGACATCTTGAATAAGAAACTTTTAATGTAATTTCACTGCATATTATAAATACATTTAAAACTCAAAATATCGGTTAAAATCATTTACTAATGATTGTATTTGTTATAAAACCTTACTTGTATTTGTTTTAACAGATATGAAATAATATTTTTAAATTATATTTGTTTATCTTCCATGTAAATTAAATTAATTTGTTTTAATTTAATACAATTTAAACGTAAATCTTAGTTGTATATATAGAGTACTATCATTTAAATATTTCATAATTGTGTGGGATACGTGTAGCATTTCATAATTTCTATTTAATTAATATTTTAAAACAGTCCCTTAAAATAAGTTGACTCTCTTTATACATTTCTGATTGTATAGTGTGGTATAAAAAGCAACCATAATTTAGACTCAATAGGAATTCTAGTAACCCAAAAATTCTGAAAATTTGGACACACCTAATAGATAAAATCATTTCCAATGTGACTCCACATCTGGTTATACATACAGGAAGATACTATCAACTTCCTTATTTTAGATGGTAGGCTACTTTTTTATTACATCTTTGAATTTTGCTAGTTAACACATTTTATTTTTATGAAGTTTCCTATACCTAATGTCATAGGGCAAAGACTTACTGCTTTACCAGCTGTAATTACCATTAAGCGCTATTAAAAGGGTAAATTCACAATCTTTAACGAAATTTCCAATCTAAGTTGTTATAATTTTTGCTAACTTCTTCGGTCTGTGCTTTTCGTACAATTTATTGTTCTTTTTCATTGTTAATTAACATTATTTTGGTTGTTGTTCTTTTGTTAACGTGTTTTGTTTATTTGATCATGTCTAGAGTACGACAATGAGGAATTACCGCCAATTAAGCGAATTTAACACAGGTCGAATTATTGGTTTACGCGAAGCTGGCTTTTCATTTGGGGAAATTGCTAACCTTGTAAATCAAAAACGGTCTACTGTAATGCGAGTGTCGTACATGGTTTGAACATGGCCAATTACATCGTAAAAGAGGAACCGAGGCTACAAGAAGAACAAATGAGCGTCAAGGTCATCACTTAAGACGAGAAGTCGGTGACCAATGACCTGCTGAAGAAGATCGCCTTGTAACACTCAGAACAGTTTATCGCCGGATCCGAAGTTTTGGGTTAACATCATATCGTCCGCAACTTGCAATTCCTTTGACTGCAGAATATTGTCAGCAGCGGTTAGAATGGTGCAATAAACGATCTCATTTGAATCTTAAATGGCATCATATTGTCTTTAGTGACGAATCCAGATCTTGTTTAGGAATATGGGACGGTCAAATGAAAGTCAGAAGAAGATGGGGCGAAAGACGGAATCGTCGTTATATAGTAAAGAGGCACGTACCCTGCACTGTGGGTGTTATGGTTTCAGGTGCGATTACTTATGTCAGTATATCACCCTTGGTGTTCATGCGAGGCAACATGATATCACAACGGTATATTGCGGAGGTGGTTGGAACACATCTTCTGCCATACTTACAAGAGTTCGAAAATGCATTATTCGAGCAAGATAATGCACGTCCACATGTAGCAAGGTTTCCCTTGAACTACTTTGAGTAAGCCTAGATTCATCTTTTGCCCTGGCCTCCAAGATCCCCAGTTTTTTCTCCCATTGAACATGTATGAGACATAATGGGTAGAAGGTTGCGAAACTTGCGGCGTCCTCTTTTGGCTTTGGGGGCCTTGAGACATGAAGTGCAGCGTGCATGAGAGGCAATACCCCAAGACGAACTGAACCACACTGTTCAATTAATGCCTCGGCATGTAGATGAATATGTAAATCAGAGAGACCGCACCATACATTATTAACAGTTATTATAAAAAACGCAACATGACACCAGTTTGTGTTTTTTTGAGATATTTTAATTGTTTTAGAATTATTTGTTTTAATATAATGGCATTTGCAATTGCTATGACCATCTTGAAAATTGAATAAGCGATATTAACTATGTTGCTTGAAAAATCCTTAAACTTAAGACTAACCCTTTCAATATTGTTCAATTATTCCCATGGCATTTAACATTTACTTCAATTTTAGTTCGAAGTCAAACTAGCAAAAGTGGATTTACGAAATATAATACTCACGAGTTCTTCCGTAGTCTGTTGTAGAATTAAATTATGTATTAGTCTATATTAGCACTCCATGAGCCACGCTTAATAGTGTTTTTGTTATAACAGTGTTGTGATAAATTTCAATTAAATTTATAATAGTAGTCTCTAGCAATCTACGAAAATAAACAGCAGCCAATGTCATAATTAGCATTTGTTAACCAATCATCATGTTGTGAATTTGTGTTTATCAAAATTTAAACCCATTTTTATATTTATGAAAAGTCTTACAAGATTAAAAAGAACTTCTCGTGTATTCAAGCATCATTTAACACTAACAAAGAAGAAACAATTAAAGCTAATAAACACGAGTGTTTCAAAGTTTGGTATTACTCGGTTTAACGGGCACAATTGAAATCTATTACAGTATGGTATTTATCCCCATAGCTTGATACAATTCCTTGCAGAAGACCATTTAAGCAGGGGAAAGTGGGGTTCCTGTGGACACTTTTCGGTTTACATGACAAAATCATAACCAAGTTTAGGTAAACAAACCGGAAATTACTGTGAGATATTCTTCAAGTAATTAACTATAATTTTAGATAAAAGATATTTATAAATTCCGACATCAAACTGTAAAATCAAAAAAGGAAACAGTTGTTCAAAACAATCACTACGAATTATATGGGATTTAGTGTGGACATAACCCTTGAGTTATAAAATATGAATTAAATCCTTTAAAGAAATTGTATTACATTATACCTACGAAGAAAGGTATACAGGAAAACAATGAACGCATGCTGTACGTTTTGTTACTTCAACAATATTTCGAAAAGGCGGTTCACATATTATGAATATTCTTAGAATTGAGCAAGATAGTCATGTAGTGTTGCTAGGAAACTGTAGTGATAATGTAAAACGCGACTGTAAAATTGCAACAATTCACGCATGTTCTGATTATCAGCGTAATCCAAGACATTTACAAAAACATGATAAACTTTAAGAGTGTTTTAAACCGTACGGGAGTGACTCATTGTGATATAAAACACATATATAAATAATCATTGGTCCATTTACATTATAACCAGATTAAGTAAACGAACCAATAATACCTGTATAAAGCAGAAATTAATTAAAACTCTTATTGCATGACATTATGAAATAGTTAACTTAACTGTCCTAATTAAATACGGATTATTTCTATAACCTACAAAGCTAATAAAGAAACAATCTAATTAAGAATTAATTAATGTAGTCGTTGATCGAAATTACGCAATATTTCACAATCTAAATTAATATATGAACACAGGACAATACATTGCTATCAATACCAGTTAACTATAAAAGGACTGCATTTCTACTGCAGAAGACAGTCTTGATATAAGACACCACAACACTTAGTCTTGCGGAATTTATACCGGACCGTTTGTAGCTTCCCCGAAAGGTTCAACATTTTTGTATACCGATATATCGTGATATTCACGAGAGTCAGTCTCCTGTAGCTAAAAAATCCCGATCGCCATTACGGACATAAGTCTGAGAGAATTAGCTCAGATAATCTGGGGGAAACTTCTCCTCCGCCGTACTCTAGGTTCGGGTCTATCTACGTTGCTTTGTAGTAAGGTCGGCGTCATTCCTAAAGCATTTCAACTTCTGTAGCCCTTGTGATGCTGGGTAACGAAGCTCTACAGGCACTGTTCATTCCGCTCCCGTAGTTAGAAGACCCTTAGCCGAACGTGAACGAGTTGCTAGGCAACGGTTTAGGTTCAGTGTTGGACATCGCCAGGGTACATCAATTCGAGTTGTACTCTGATTCAACATTTTCTATTACTGCCGAAGGCGCCATCTTTCGTTAATACGTTGCTCCGTAGAAATCGCACCGCCTGTCGTCGCGACGCTCCATCACACCGAGTTGCATTGGTCACGGCTACTGCGAGGCATCGCTCCTTAAACACTAGCTCCGACCTTCCACCGTAAGATTACATACGCAACCGTGCTCTCGAGCGATGCCGTTATGTTAATGATTCAAGGTTTACTAAAGTTATTGCGTCCAAAGTACTAATAGCTGTTAAAGTTACAAGCAACGGACTATGTCTCGCCAATATCACGACGGAGCGATACCTTAGTTGACTGAATCACTTCCGATTACCTACGATGACCTTTCTTCGAATTATTTGTGGAATTCTCAGATTTATGTTGTTTGAATTAAAAAGTTTATATTCCCAGTATTTCAAACAACCTTTGTGTAATTGAATTTTTATTTATTTTCCTTCATTTATTATTTTAATAAACCGTTCTGTAAATAGATCCATTCTTATTATTTCAAGGCATACTAGAAAATAATTACCGTAAAAGTTCCTTTCATATTAGAAGCCGAGGGTACGTTATATTATTAAGTACGTTCATCAACAAATAGTTACTCCTCAGGAATACCGACCAGGAATCAACGGGAATTAATACAACTGCATTCATACAAGTCAACCGCATACCCTAACCACCAACCTGACCTGCAATAAAAATCAAACATACTCAATGCTTCATTGCGACATTTTAGATACATATTTCTGCCAGCTGAAGCGTCACCCTTAATAGACGTTGTCGTTATAACGATCGTAATGATAGTCATTATGGAGTCGGAAAATTATCGTCGGTGGCGTCAGCCGAGGCCGATATCACAAGTGCCACAATGCTTAGTTACGATCTATATAACATACAAAATTTTATCTGCCAGCGCAAACTAGCAAAAAACTGAAACTTAAATTAATATTAGCTTTGAATAGTTTGGTAATATACTTTAAGTTGAAAATGCTAAATGTCCCACTAGCGTTTTCTTAGTACAATTTATTCATTTATATCAACAATAGTTTTCATTGATTTATTGCTAAATTTATTACAGTGGTCAATTTCATAATGACATTCAATTATTATGACAGTCAAGTAGGTATTACTAAAGTTTTCATATGGTACGCTAGGTAGAACTATTTATTGCTTCTAATTTAAAATTTTACGTTTGGATGTATATGTCAACTATTTTATATACAGGGTGGTTTTGTATAGTTTGTATAGTTTAAAATGAAACATATTTCTGAGAAAAAAAATCGAAGCTGTAATTACTAATGTATTTTATTTCCAATAATAATAACTCTCAAAGAAGCCCAACAAATTGCCCTAAAAACGAATAACATTGAACTATCTATCATTAATATAAAACAAAATTTTGCACTTACCAACGTCCTTGAAAAACCTTAATTAAATATTATTCAAAGATGGAAATACGTAATACTTGGTATCATCCTGGTATGCTGATAAAGTTCTAACTTCTACCGCCCGTGACAATGGTGCCAACAGAATAATTACAAAAGTATTCATAACCAAAAATAGGAAAACACGTTTTAGCTATTCTGTAATGAATATTCTAGAACAATCGGCTAATCTAACGAATGATTTTGCTAAAACAAAACATAGTTCATACCATATTATGACGCTGAAACCTCATACAACTAAATAAAATTATTATTAGGTATTGTATAGTAATTTAAAGATATAAATAAATGAATTAAAGACAAACTAAAGATTACTGGCGGCATAATTGAAACTAAAATTTAGAAGAAGTAAGGCGTCAAACTTTCAAGTTCGTTGTCGCCTGATGACTAATAGGTCGAACACAGATATTTTAATTATCATTCTAAATGATCAATGAATTATTCTAATTAATAGAAAAAGTCACTATAGTTCATTATAAACTCAACTGCAAACCGTAAATTTGAATTAAAATAGAACTTTGAGCAGAAGTTTTATTTATGGAAGCAGAAAACCCTATATGACGAACTATGATCAAATAAAGAAATGTGGGATAACTACGAATTGGAATAATACATAGCATATTAATTAAGATGACCTGGTGGCCAATAAAAACATTGAAGATTATTAACTCACATATTCCACACCGCAATTTTAGACGGTTTTGTAGCAAAAACGTTTCAATATCCACAGCTCCATTAGGAAGTATTTTTGGAACTATGTCTATATGAACTTTGATTTATAAGTTACTAATTTTACACGGGGGTAACACCCCTTTTGCAAGAACAACAGAAGCGATTCTTATGTCAGGTTCTATACGTATGCCAAATTTCCAAAAAATATTTTAAACCATTCAAAGGTTATTGAGGGCTACACATACAAACCATTTTTCCCTTTAAGCATGTTTTCTTGGAATTTTAAGGTCTTCTATGTTATTTTCCCGTACAATGATTTCTCTCGAGTTGCGATATGAAAGTAATTACTCGTAAATATAAATAACAGTAGAAAACTATGCCCAAGTTTTCCCATACACAACTATTGCTGACCTTTTTTACAATAGAATTAAATACAATGAAATTTATTCAGGATAATATTAAAACGTACAGGCAAATTTGGACCATACCCGCGGGTAGTTATAAATCAAGGAAAAGGGATTTTCTTTAAATATTCCTTGTCGTTTCCAAAAACGCAATTCAAATAATACCAGTGAGTTGTTTGAGAATCCCTGAATTAGTCGTATAGCTGAACATATCGTTTTACGTGAATAAACTGTAAACACATGAAGCGGTTGTTACGTTACAATAAATTAAAACACTTAAATAAATCGTGAATATCAGTTCATTGATATTGTGTTGTTTACAAACGTTTTATGTAATGTTAAATTAGGAGTACATTCCGGATGTTTTATGGGGGCTCGGGTTCAGAATTTTAATAAAGAAATGCATTAATCTGTGAGATTACAGTGCGAAATCATCTTTTTTAAGACTCATTTTAAGTAAAATAGATTAACAAGAAAGGTGAATGTTTCTTACAGAACCTACTGATGCAATGAAACTAACTTTAGAGCGACCTTTTGGCGAGTCTATTTTATTAATAATCTGAGTAATTGGAATTGCTCAGTTAATTATTCAACCGCTCTTTATTTATTATATTATTAATTACAGTATCAATTGAAATTTGTTACTAATTGTATTTCTATAAATTAAACTTGAACACCTACATTATTATTTAATTGCGTAAAACTCAATCGTATAAAAGAGATAATTGAATGTCATCCATATAGGTTATATATTATGCAAAATAAACAAACAGCTGTAGTAATTTAATATTGAAACCAAATGCTATATTATTTACGACACGTAGTAAAAGTTAGATCTTATTTAGACGTATTTTCTATTTGCGTTTTTCTGCAGTTCTCAAAAGTCGACATTTACAACTTTTTTCCTAAATAGTGTTAGATTTTATGCGATTCTCTTGTTAATGAACATAGTTAGAATTCTACGGTACCGTATTAAAGATATCGGTAGACTTTAAAATTACCTTGTATATAAATTCCATAAGATAAACTACTTCCGATCCCTTTATTGATCGAACTTGGAAATACATATTTGTTCTGGTGGATACAATTTTACTTGCAACGCGTGTATACCTTTATAACCATAGCTGATTGTAAAACATCCCATCGTATACAACCACAAATAACAAGGGATTAAAATTTAAAGCAAAAGTTATACATGCGGCAGAAATTCCATAAATATTTCGACAAATACGAAGTAACATGCCTCCTAGAAATGCTTTAAACATATGCTAATATTGCGTGAAAAATCCATTTGATTTAAAAAATATAATTCAATGGGAGTAAGCAATAATTATCATGTTGAAAATTTAACCATAGACATACAAGTACATGAATGCGATAAGAAAACTTTTTAATCCTGAGAGTTTATAGTTTAACAATATGTGCTCCTTGCAAAAGTGGAATTCTTAAATTATTTGATGTACAACAATCGTACAACTTGAAAACTTACTAGGAATTTACTAATTTTACAAATCAAACACACATTTCCCATATATAAGAAGGCATTTGAGTTTAGCATTCAATTAACATTTGCCGCATAACGCTTTTGTTTATTTACGATAAAGCAATTAATTAGTCAGAAAAACTAAATTGTTGGTTATTTTAAAGCAAAGTCTGTATAATTAATCCAAATAAATCAAGAAATATTTTTTGATAGAAAAACTAAAAATAATACTATATTATGTTTCCATCCTGTATATATATATACAGGGTGTCCACGATACAAAAGCATTACACATCCTAACATGCGCGACAAGAAACCCTTATAAACTATTTGTCTCAATTGTATGGTTTTCGAAAGATTTTGCTAACAAAGGTTTTCAACCCGTCCATGCCTTTTAACTTCATCTACTGTGTAGGACAAAAATGGCTGGTCGACTTTAAAACTTTAACCATATGTACTCAGTGACATAGAAATTGCGACACGAAGAAGGGGTTGGGATTTCCGGATGAAATTAGGTAGAAATATTCACCAATGTTATAGTAATAAATGATCAAAATTTGGAAAGAAAATCTTATTAGTTAAATAAAATTTTATAATAATTGTTAGTAATGTGCAGTGCTGTCTCTCTGATTTACACATTCATTTACATGCCGAAGCATTCATTGAATAACACGGTTATTTCGTCTTGGGGTATTGCCTGCCATGAAAGTTACACCTCATGTCTCAAGGTCTCCAAAATCAAAGGAAGACGCTGCAAATTTCGCAACTTTTTACTCATTATGTCCCATACATATTCAATGAGAGAATGATCGGCAGATCTTGGAAGCAAGGGAAAAAGATCAATCTGGGATTCCTCAAAGAAGTTCAAGGAACACCTTACTACATGAGGACGTGCATTATCTTGCTGGAATAATGGATCTTCAAGCTCTTGTAGGGATGGCAGAAGATGTGTTCCAACCACCTCCGCAATATACCGTTGTGATGTCATATTGTCTCAAACGAACACCAACGGAGACCGACTGCCATAAGTAATCGCGCCCCAAACAACAACACCCACAGTGCGGTTTACGTGTCTCTCAACTGTAAATCGAAGATTCCGTCGTTCGCCCTGTCTTCTTCTGACTGTCATACGACCGTCGTGTGTTCCTAAACAAAATCTAGACTCGTCACTAAAGACAACACGACGCCGTTCAAGATTCCAATGACATCGTTCATTGCACCATTGTAACCGTTGCTGACAATGTTCTGCAGTCAAAGGAAGAACAAGTTTCAGATGATATGATGTTAACCCAAAACGTCGGATTCGGCGATAAACTGTTGTAAGGGTTAAAAGGTGACTTTTTCACCAAACCACTGCTCATCAACTGCCCGAGTAGAGAAAAATTCTTCTGTAAACGTCAGCTGACACAAGCGGCGATAATGACGTCCATTCGTTTTCTTGACGCCATGGTTCCTCTTTTACGATGTTCCTGGCTATCTTTAAACCATCCATTACAGTAGACCGATTTCGATTTACACGGTTATCAATTTCTCGAAATGAAAAACCAGCTTCACGCAAACCAGTAATTCGACCTCTGTCAAATTCGCCTAATTGACGGTAATATCCTCGTTTCTGTACTCTTGGCATGATCAAACAAATAAAACATGTTAACACCGGAACAACAACCAAAATAATGTTAATTAACAATGAAGAAGAAGAAGAAATCGTACCAAAAACAGTGACCGAAAAAGTTATATATATATATATATATATATATATATATATAAAGTAAATATTAAGACAAGTATGTTTTATATATATTAAAAATTTTTTGCATCATCTGAGGCTCGAA
>JAHWXV010075545.1:0-11026 GCA_024586415.1 Phrixothrix hirtus
TAAAATCTTTCAAGTATGGACGTTCATCGTCCGAAGCATTCTCTAAAATAAAGTTCAAACGCGAGCGAGATTGTTCCGAAACGCCAGAAAAATTCGATACCGAGTTAAACACAGAGAAAGGGCCAGGGACTCGGTTCACTGACCCTAAAGAATGTTTCTTGGAGAAGACATTATTTCCAAGAGAACCTTCGAAATCAGGTCTGGAAAGTGGACAAGATATTCGTTTCACGCTAGCGTGACCGCAACCGTAGCAGTGTATAGTCTGCGCCTGATTGCACCACGAAGAAATATGATGAGGTTGTAGGCAGTTCCAAAAAATAACCGAATATCCAGGAGTGTCAGCAGAAACAATCGGGGTAGTTGTCGTAGACGCAGGATTCTGATTGGAAGAGAGAGATTTCTTGAAGAGGGGTCTTTTGGAGGGGATACTAATTGACAAAAATATTTTTTGGCTGAAAGGGTAGGACGGACGGATTGATTTAGTACTTTTATATACTAATTCCGGAACTAACGATGAAGAAACATAATCTGGCAGAGAAAAATATTTAACGGTGATACAAGTTTCCTCAATGTTACGGCACAAAAGTCGTAACTTATCCAGAGAATTAACTTCCGTTAACGCAAGCTGATCATACGGTATTATTCCAACAAATCTATTAGAAATCTTAGCAACTTTCTGTAGGAAAAAAGCCAACCGTAGTATATTTTAAAAAAGAATTTAAAGTTGTTTTCGAGAAAATCGCATAAAAACATAATAATCGCAAGAATAAAGTGGCACTTTCGGTCATTCAACTTTAATTAAATTTTTGACGTCTCATGTGCACAAAGTAAAAAATTGAAATATAAAATTTCATTTTTATATGATATTTAGTTTTTGTTGTTCACAATTAATACTTTAAGTACTTCCGGTTACTCTATTTTCGAAAATTTATAAGAGAAACTGCTTATCTGTTATAAAACGATATGAAATAGCTAAGAAACAAACTAAGTTTTAATAAAATTGTTAAAACCAATTTCAAGAAAATTACGTAAAACGAAATTTCGGAAAATATCTAAAAGTATCAAAAATTGAGTGGAACTTCCGGTTATTCGATTTAACCAAATTCTTGATTTAGTGTACAAAGGTAGTTAGAATGTCAAATATGAATTTCACTTATTTAGGGCTTTCAGTTTCATAGTTATTTAATTCATAATTAATGGCCACAGTACTTCCAGTTACTTATTTTACGTAAAATTTTCTGAGAAGGCGTCTTCATTATATCAAAGGACATTAAATATCTAACAAATATAATAAATTTTAAAAAAATCGTTAAAGCCGATTTTGTGGAAATCGCAAAATACAAAAAAATAACAAGAGTAAAGTGGTTTTCCCATTTTAATGAAATTGTTGCGGTCACGTGTCCAGGTGGCTACAAACTTAAATGTAAAATTTTGTTTATATACTACTTTTCGCACGCACGCACGCACGCACGTGAACACATACACAGAAGAGAGGACACAATAAATTCTAAATATTAATTATTTCCTTTAATAAAGTAAGTTATTATTTAAAATGTTTAATTGTGTACATAACATCATAGGCATATCGAATGCTTACACAATGTCATCAGCAAAATAAGGACAATCTTCGACGTCTCTGAATTTTAACAGATAAAAGACCTATAGTATAGTCAACGTAGTGTATGTTTTGAACAGAGTACTGTAACTATTGCCATATCTCTTTTAAAATATGCATTTCTCAGCGTTTTTCATCAACTCAGTATTTAAATGAAATGCAGCAGCTTTTACGTGTTAAAACATGGATTAATGCAATTTATAAAGAAACCGCTTTATAGCTATATCGATTTTATGACGTAGCTGTTAATGCTAACTGTACATAAATTATATATGAATATAGGATTCTAAACTAAAATTATTAGACTACTTGAAATTGCAATACACAATAATAAATTTTATTCGCTGATTATTGATATTGAACTGTTTGATTCTTGTAGTTTAATTTATCTTTATTGGTCGTTTGTTTAAAAACAAATATAAACCAAGATAAATCATAAATGCGGATTTACTCTTTTTATTTAGTTAACTTCACGTTAATACTCAATAAAATGAAATAAATTGGTCTATAAGAATGGTTGTTAATACTGTCGAAATGGGTTATGACAAAACCAATTTTTTCTCATTATAGCCGTTATTAACAGCAAATACACTTTGTATTATTTTAAATAGTCAGGAAATATATCTTCACTAAATCAATGTTTATAAGAAAATAAAACATACGTATGCCTACATATGTAAATTGGAAGTCGCGAACAGTGCTTATTTAAAAGTTATCCAGAAAACAATGATTACTTATTTAACCCTGCAATTCTAAAAACATTCGGTAATTGCACGAACAAACCTGAGGTTTAACTAAGTTGCCAAAACTTTGTGCGACTAAGTTATAACGGGATAATTTGTCATAAATAAAGGATAATCATAAATGTCGAACGTTGGCCTAACTATCCTGGAAGAGTCAGGTGGTTACTACTAATATCTGTTGTATAATATTCGCACCATGCTGTATATGTATAAGTCGAAATCACAAATCGAAAAAAATAAATGGGATTCTTTATGTAGGTGCTTCCCTGAAGCTAAAAGAACTTCCAGCTGTACCAATAAATATTCAGTAGACATTATATCCAGCTAGAACGCTTCTTACGCCCTAGAGGTCGTCAACGATGTTAATTTTCCTGAATTAACTAGTTTGGTCCGGCCACCACAGTGGAGAAGGGGGGGGATACTACGTTTATACTGAAACTAATTTGGCAAAAATTCAAGAATGATTTGCAAACATCAAAAATTGGGGAAAAGTCGTGATTTATGGGCGCCACTACACCTTAATTGTTGTAACGGTTAGAACTTCGAAAATGGGACGGTCAAGTGTCCTATTTCAGGATGTACTGTTATTATGATATACTCATAATTCATAGTATACTCACAACTAAAACTGCTTTACTTACTTAGGTGTAACGTTTTCCTGTAAGAAATTGTTATTTACTGCTACTAAAGTTATTTACGACAGTGAAATGATAAGATCGTCTGCTTTGAATAAATCGCCTATAATGACGACTATATCAAGTACTACAGACAATACAAGAACATTTAAACGATCAATTACTTAATAAATAAAATTTCAAGATAGGGGACCCCTAGATTTGATTTATAAGAACTATCTTAATTAATAATAACAAAATACTGGCCCTCTAATGGTGGCCTTAGTTCACAGTAATTATCTAAATTAAATATATAGTTCCGTTTTGTTAATTAAATCACACGCAACAAGAATAAATTATCTAGCTGCTACTTGGTTGATGTAGGTCTCCAAGTGGTTTATTGCTACGTTAAGAGAAAGGGGGTTGATTGTCGGAATCCCCAGTCAAGCTCAGTGATTTATGGCGTGGAAGGAAATTATTGAAAAAAGTGTCACTTACTTGTACTTGAGTTGGATTGCGTGACTTTTGGTACTAGGCCCCAGTGCCTCCTGTACTTCATGAATAAAGCGTGCGTAATGGTACTTTCCCAGACGTTCTACAGCCCTATGTTCAAACCTTGAACGGGGATAACGAAATTCGTCCCAATTTTCCAAATTCGTATACAGCGCTAACCTACGTAATTCACCGCGATTCAGGTATTCAATATTCGCTAAGGGCAACTAATTCGTTGCTTTCATGAACTTTTACGCGTCCTCACTACTTTATTAACGTCACGCCTCGCTATTGCATGCTTTCGCTTGAGAAGTCTGATCTCAACTGCTTGTTCGATGAGGTTTTATCTTGGGATTTCCCGGTAAAGGGGGGTCGGTGGTTAACGTTTATATTTAGAAGCATTGTTAAGAATAGATAGCAACCTGTGAAACTCTTACTACCCATTCTTAACAATAATTAATGACATTCAAAAACCACCGGTTCACGCTTTTAAAACAATTTATATCAGTTTTCCCATGCGAATATCTATGTTCCCAAATAAATGGTAGATGTTGCAGGAATTTTAGACGCGTTTGCAACAATTATGGAACCAAAATCGGTTGCGTGAAGATTAGATTTATTATTGGACCTGTTTAAGATATATACCATTAAATTAGGTGTACTCTTTAATTTGCGCAAGAGAAGAATCATTTTGGATAAGCAAATTTAATGATACGTGAAAGCGCACCCAAATAATTTGAAATAGTAATTATACGATAATTATCTAGGAATCTATGGATTTTATACATCCTTTTAAATGGCATACTTAAGCATATCCAGATAATAGTATATTAACACGCACATCAATACCAAAAATTTAAAATTTTTAATTAATCTAAATTTATATAATTCTGTAAATCCATTTTAAAAATTATGTAAGGAAAAATTCCTTTACAATGTGACAAAATGTAAAAGAAATTGCCGTGGCTGTGTAAAAACATGTTAAAATAATCACGTCAATTTAATTTATGCATCCGGAGACCTTCTACGTTGATGGGAACATATCATCAATCCCCGGGTCCTTATATAAAGCCATCAGTAGTAGCAGTCGAGTCTTGACGCCAGCACGGACAACAAATGCTCCATGAGAGCGACTAGCTGAGTGCACAAGATTTCAGTGCAGTACCTCAGGTTTTGTCCATTTTTATGTTTGATGAGGTTACCCTGTTCAAAACCACTTAATTCGATTAAGTTAAATTAAATTAATTTAAAATTAAAATGTTTGTAAGATGATAAATACAAGCTAAATCAAAAAGTCATGATTCATTTGGACTTTTCAAGATATTGTATGTAATAAGTTGTTTTAGAATAAGAAACCTATAAATAGCAATATGGAATAGTTAGATAAGATCAAAGAAAGATATTTTTAAACCCTTATAATGGTACTTCCTGATCTTACGCCCCTGAGGATGGTAAGATTGGTAATTCCCTAAATAAACTGGTTTGCTCCGGCCACCACAGTGGAAATTGGGGTAGATTCTACTATTGCGTGAAGTTTAAGGAAATGAGCATGCAGGGATTTTTTGGCGTAGGGGTTCAAAGGCCAATAAATAATCATGAACAAGAATAAGATAGTCGCGGATAAGGACGCCAATTTGTCTTTAACGATAAGTAACGCAAAATTGATAGTTCGGAAAACAAACAGACCAATCTCCAATTCTTTTACCTAGGGTTACGTTAATAGGTACTTATATTAACTCAATTCTTCCTATGAACGTCTCTGGGTTTCATCCTCGATTAGGTAGAATTACGACGGATTACGTAAATTAATTAATTTCTAAAATAATAACTAGTTCCTGAAAGAATGTATAGCATGTCACGACGTGTCTATGTGTAATAAAATAAGATCTGTACTTAAAAATTGAATATAATAGACAGTAAAATACACGACATATAATTAAGAAATTAAACTAGGCTAAGATAAACAAAGGAAGTTGGCCGAAATGACCCTAAATGTTAAAAGTTATTAAATATTCACAAACGCTAGCCCTTTTAATTACACGAACTTAACGGACTTTTCGGGTAGTTCTACGCGATCAGCTGATTCACCACAGCCGGAATAATTTAGCAAGGGGGGTGGGATTTACGAAAGTTAAATTAACGGAATTTATCAGTTACTTGGTGATCTGAAGATTGCGTTATTCTTGGAGTAATCGAAGCTTACAGACGCAGTCTCGGATATTCGTTTAATCGTATTTACAATACAACCTTATCAGATTTAAACCCTTAGGTTCCAAAATGAGAGGGAGTTGGAATCGACCCTTTCTATAAATTCGCCCCAGGCGAAAGTAGATCAAGCAGATACTACTTAATACCTTAATTCGACATACGGGTACTTCTCAACTACTCTTTAGAATATCATCAAGACGCGCGTTACAAACCAATCCCGCTTTACTTGTTTGCGTTACGAGCTCCACTCTTCAAGTCACAGAATTCTCCTTGAAATTCAAGACCGTGGAGACAAGAGGGGTTAATGTATATTTTAAACTTGTTGATCTTCAAGCGGGAATCGTAGAATACGTATTTCTAAGAAAAGATTGCTCCTAATTTTTATAAAATGTAACTTTGGATTTCTTGCGCTTTTGATAATTGTTAGTAAAATGAAATTATATTATCTATAGATTTACAACGTGATTTTGACGTAAAACTAATATTGGTACTTTACCAAATGGATTTTATTAATACTACGCGGAAGTATATACCGGGTGTTTTCAAATAAGCGACCATAGTCGTAAGATTTTCAGATGCGCTTACACCCTGGTACTTTCGGTGTAGAACAAAAACGATGACGTTTCTAAAATAATAAAACAAACAAAGATTTATAAAAATGGAGACAAAAATTACAAGAGAACAAATTTAGAATATGCAAAGACGATTGATCAACTTCAGAAAGGGAAGTAGAAATCCCTGCTCCATGAAAAGTTGACAAAAGGCATGCAGAGCTAAAAACGACATTTGTTCCTAAATAATAGTTGAACTATTAATTACTTCGAGTAATGTTAGTTAAGTGACCAAAATACAAGTGTTAGTGATCGGGCACCTCTAATGCAGCAATGTCAAATGTAACAATTGACAATAAGGTTCAGTTCGATAAATAAAATCGTAGCAAATACGTATTACTAAGCCTCATGAAGAATCCGCAACCTTAGGAGTCACAAGTTGATTTAAGATCGCTAAAAGTACGAAATTATGAAGTAAACTATTGGAGAAAGATTTAATTCTAAATCAGAATTAAACAAACCGACAGTTATCAAAATAATCAAAATCTTGTGGAATATAAAATTTCGATAAAGACAAATTTTGATAAGAAACATTGAAATCTTGTTTTACAAAAGTTTAAGACCCATTAGTAAAGTATTTACGTGTGATATTGACTAAACGTGATTCACTTAGTTTGCGAGTAGTTTTATAAATAAAGTTCTTGAATGGAAATTCTTTATTTATAAATGTACAAATATTTGAACTTGGCCTACTTTTAGGCAGTCATTAGTAAATAAATCCGGACAAGGAATTTCTGTTAGATATTAGAATAGGTGTCAAATTTAAAGTGGTACTAGTAATTTATTTTCTACAATTTATTCCATTAAAATTTAATTGTGTTTATATGAATTAGTTTCATTTAAATGTTTTTACAATAAAAGCATTTAAACCAAGTTTGATTCTGTTTATTGAATATAGTGTTAAGGTAACTTGGCACACGACAAATTTAAATTTTTTAAATAGAGCTTGCAAAGTAATTATTTGTAAGTTCATAAAAAGCAAGTAAGTAGTTCTTATTTGGGTGAAATTGATGAAGGAGCCGCTCCCACTTACTATAAAATTATTTATTTCATAACCCTGAAATAGGGCAAGTAATTAAGAACCTCATATTGTGCTTTGTTAAGTGGTCGAAGGTTGTGCGTTCGACGTTAATTTATTTAAAGGAAAATTTAAATTGGGTCAATCAACATTTCACGACGAGCTCCTTCAAAGAAGCAGGGCCGTTTCGTATAGTACGATATATCCTAAAACCTGTGGCGGCATCCGAGTCAAACATTTTCAGGACTTAGCTGTTCTCTTGATAAAGTAAGTGACTCTACCGTATTCTAATTTACATCCTGGCTGATCGTAAAGGTTTTTAGATGGAATTTACTTTTTGCTTAATGAAAGTTCCCTCGAGCGTCAAGTTAAACTAAATCGTTTGAGCAATTTTTGTAAACATTAACAAGTATAAGTGAAAGTTAGTTTATACAGATCTAAATTTATCTTAAGAAATATACGAGAATTCGTCTGTTATTATATTAAGTATATTTTTAGAAACAATCGATGCTGCGTTAATTTACCCATGAGATTAGTTTTATTAAATTGCTGACAAATCGATGTTCATAACTGCAGTTTTAATATTCTGTACTGTGCTAATTGAGAATCATTCGTTATATGAATGCACCTAACTTAATTCTTTTGCTATGGTACAAACCTAGTTATGTTAGTTGTAAGTAACCTTTTCTTTCAGTGAAATAGTACGTATATTTCAGGTAAGCAATGGAATTCTGCAGAATGTGACGATTCAGATATACATCCAGTGACGTACGTATTTCGCTAATTTCTAGAATACTGTTTAGGATTATAATTTACGTTCTATAATTCCCCTAGATAAACCCAGACACCCTCAGATGGAGTGTCGCCCTCTTTACAACGACCCTTTTCACCTACGACGTCTCTGGACTTAACTTCGCTATCTTTATAGCTAAGGTCAGATCCACCCTAACTTTACGCTGACTGACCATCTCAACCCTGTAAATCCAGAAGAGTTACCACATCATATGCCCTTTTAGAACGTAACGCCAAATTACCCGTCATAAACGGTTGTTGAGAATGGACAGACAATCGTTTGCATTTATATGTATCCAAAATTAACAACTTCGGAAAAACATTTCCCACAATTACTCATAGCTATTCCTGTCAACTTATCAAGCTAGTTTTATTTTAATAAACCGTTAGGATATACACATTACTTAGAATCACTATGATTTGGTTAGCTCGCACTGGCCACATATCCGAACATTTATGAAACTAGTGCAATAAGTTGTCAAAATGCAAAGGATGTCACCGGCAGAATAAAGTCAATATTATTTTGTTAAAACAAGTTTCTCTAGATGGCGTTGCATGAATTTTCAATAACATTTGTCTATTATTTTGTCTTTGACAGCTGTCTAAAGCAAAAAACTTCTATTAGTTTACCTAGAATGGAGAAAAGTGATTTTCGTATTATCATTAAACTTATTTTCTACGTGGAAAAACAATAACAGAAACCAAGTGGCTTAATGGTTTTGTTGTAATCGTACTAGCGTTCGCGATGCTGAACAGTCTAACAGGCCAAATAAGCACGCACCCAGGAACTATAACAAAAGGGCTTCAATATCGTCGACTGAAAAGGACTATAATTGTGAATGCTTCAAACTTGTCGACTGGTACAGTGGTTCCAATTCTACATAAGGATATAACATGAAAAATCCTTCTGTTTGTTAACAGTGAACCAAAATGTAATCTTTCAATGATTTCGGAGTATCATTTGAAACCGTTTCAGCGTAATACATCTGAACGTTTACGTCGACTTATTACTGATGATAACAGATAGATACCCCACTATACTCCCAAAACAAAAAATGAATCGAAACAACGTGTAAAAGCTAATGCAAGTACACCAAAGGAGGCAAAAGTGGTGCTATCGGCTGGTAAAGCCATGGCAACTGTTTTTTGGAATGCTTGCGAAGTTGTCAGCTGTCGCTGATTTTTTGTTAAATACGTAAGCAAGCATTACTACATATATTATTTACTCAGAGATTTAATTAAAATCAGAATTAGTTTAAAATTAGCTAAAACATCATTTTGCTAAAGAGAAAATTGGCTAAAACATTTAACTATTTTAATGCACCTCGTATAATGCATAAAATCAAACATTTTAAAAATACAGCACAAATACAGAACTCCGTTTATCTGTATAAACGCTTAGGTCAGCATTTGTTCATATAACAACTGGTATCACTTTATTCACGCGCGTTCCAAGGGCAACAAAAAGGTCGTGTGCTTACATAAAAATTCCCGAGGATAAGCGCACAAGTAAGTAATGTATCTTGTAAATGCAAAAATTGTTATAATAATTAACGGGGCAATTGGAGCAATAACAAATGCGCAGGAATATAGGCGCCCGCCGAAGGTTAGTGTGTTTTTAAGCAAGAATTTCTCGTGGTAAGGGTGGCATTTAAGTTTTTAGTTTTTAATCAGCAGTAAAAGTAAGAAGAAGGTTTTAGTTCGCAAGTGCCATGTGTTTTCTATTTTTAGATAATTTAATCTGTCCTTGTTGAATTTTTGAAGTGGTTCATCCAGCGTAGTTGCTGAATTGAAATTTCCACCTATTTAGGATATTTTTATCAACAAGAAAAAGGCAGTACCATCTTGCTTCGGTGTTCACCCGTTGGGTCCTTAATTTTATCCGGAAAATAAAAGGGACGACTTCCGCTTCTAATAACTGAACGCAAATTATCACACCTGTAAGTGTCTTATTGTCCTTTTGCTTTGCTAATTCAACACCTGGTAAAGAAGGGATACCTTAAATCTGCTCGCATCTACAGGCAATTGCTACCGTCACCAAACAACCTAGTTTGTTTTTTTAAATAATGTAAGATTAGATCAAGGACGCTGCTGTTTGTTTTCCATATTAAGAAATAAAGGAATTACCGACTTAAGTAAATGTATAAGCGTTGTATCAAAATTAATTAATCTGGACATTTTACCTTTTTATTCTTAGTTGTTAAAGCAAATTATTAATATCAAATTTATTGTATGTAGTTTAATACGTTAGTTGTGTAGCTATTACTATATTTACTGGGTACCCACACAAAAATATTTTGTCTGTGCATCTTTTTAATATTGTTGATTGTGATTGAGATTCGGTTATTATTATTTGTTACCATCAAGCAATTACTTCCAGCTGTAGAAACAAGCAGGATTTTGTTATATATACACTTCCGAATCTCGATTCCGCTAGCCAATGTTTCTTTTGTTCCTAGAATTTAAGTCATGTTTAGTATCTTAAATACTTGTTGAATTTGAGTTTATATGTGTGCTTTTCGTGCGAACTTAATTGTATAGAGGTGTTCTTGTGCTAAATTTTGGTTATTATTTCACCAACATAAACCTTACTTGTAATTGTATTTATACAGTGCGCGTCCAATAAGCTAGAGAGAAATTCAGTAATTTTCAGTGACAAAAATCATAAATCATTTATTTCTAAGTAAATATAACACTTTCCTAAAAGTCTAAAGTTCACTTAGCTAAATTATTAACCTTATACAGGGTGGTCAGTTCTGAAAATCTGCCCCTAGCTAATTCATTTAAGGCAAACTACGCCCTAAATTTTTCAAGTAACGTAAATAATATTTAAAGATTTTGTAAACATTTTGCATTGATTCTTATATATAGGAACCGTCATAAATAGGGAACACCTTCAGTTTAGTATACCCTCTCTTTCACCTTTTGATCCG
>JAHWXV010075596.1:0-12720 GCA_024586415.1 Phrixothrix hirtus
ATATATATATATATATATATATATATATATATATATATATATATATATATATATATATATATAGGGAACTAAACTGTTCATATGTACAAATACTACAGCCATTTCAAACCGAGAACTTATCTTTGAATAACCTTTTACATTAAAGTCAGAGAGGTGTACCGGAGAGACTTTCCTTGTAAGACAAACTAAAAGTTTCGAACAATAAAAAGTCACTAATCAAAATTTATTAAACATAGATGGTAATATAAAAACAAAAAATAGTTAAGATATATAATTTGCAGAATTCTTACAATTCGAACTTTAAGGTAAATCCTCTATTACATACAGATGTGGCCTCACTGGTTGGTGAATGCGATTCCTTTAATATAATCATTCCAGCATCCCAACCACGTCCCTTCTTTCACAGCAAAAATGGTACAACCTCAAAGTTGACCCAGAGGTACTCATTAAGATGCAAAGCTTATCGGAAGACACCTTGCTCCGGAAAGCTGATCTCTGAAGATTATTAATGCAACGCATTAGTGGATGGAATGGCACGAATGGCAGGTGCGAACTTTTCACTTCAATTCAAGATTTGAACAGTTTTCTAAGAAGCTCCTATTGTAAGGTACATAATTATATACGATAGAAATTAAATTCGCATAGGAAGTACAGGTGGCCGTCGGTTTGCGATGGTTCTACATGCATAGATTCACAATACTTCTTTACCTGGACCGTTTTACCTACAGACCCTTCTTGCGTTTTACCTTAAGTAGTTTGTAGCATTATTATGATAAACGTCTAGTTAGAATGACGCCTGTAATAATGTGAAATAAAACAAATACTATGACTGCATCCTAATTGTTGTAATATGTATCAACGAGCTTGACCGCAAGCATATGTGGTGTGGATCGATCCACACACTGCCCATCATGTACGAATTACGCATTGACAATTTAATTATGTTTTAAGGTAACGTTGATTTTTATATAGAAATACATTATCGCATGCTATTTTGTAATGCGTGTATTTATAACAAATGATTGTTGTCAATTTCAACAGCACTAGCGATTGAAATGCAATTTCAACCACTGCAATCGATGTGTAAATGACATACTTCAATACTAACGAGTAGAAAAAATATATTATAAACTTCATAAATATCATTTAAAAATAATGATATCTGATTTCCTTCAATTATTTTATATTTTGACATACAGCCGTCTGACGGCTGTGCTCCGGTCCGGGCATGCCCCGGTTACGTCTGTTTCTACCTTTAGACAGCGATCCAAACTTCTTTCAGAATTAACGGTCCGTTTTGAATACCTTACCGAGTTAGCAAGCTTAGCTATCACACGACGAGTCATCTTAATGCATAAAGCGCTTTTTCGTCAACTGTGTTATAAGTATTTATGGATCAATCTAATTTAAACCAAAATCGTTGCAAATTAAATCAAATGTAGCTAGAAACAAATCTCCATTAAATGGTCTTTTATAACTAACTGGACATTATAAATTTTGATATATACCTACAGTTATTAATGTATAACTTAAAACCAAATTTAAACAGACAGAGAAAACTTTTGTAAAGGTGCCAATTACGAAATTTAAGAAACTAATAAAAGACAATAAAATGGTTTCATCGCATAAAAATCAAAAACTCGCTAGAAAATAAACATGTTTGAGTTTAATATTTATTAAAAACCATCTGTATCGATCACATCAGATGGTTTCAAAACTGACAATCCTGTTATATATGATAAATAATTATAATATAGATAAGTAATTACATACAAATAGTTAAAATATAAGTTGAATCAATATAAAATTTAAAAAGGTAGAGGAATCTTCGACAAAGACACTGCTTATTTAATATTACTACTATTTATCCTGTACAACAAGATCGCAAGGAGGTGTATTGTCAGTTTTAAATCGTCAGAAGTATCTCATACTGATGATTTCCAACAAAAATTAAACGCGGGCATATGAATCCGGATAGTTTTTAATTTGTCAGGGTTCCCGTGGAACCAACACAATGTAATTCAATTTACGGCGAAACGCAATTTTACTTTATTATTTCCAGAACTTCGATTTCGCTATTCATGTTTTTACAAAAATTTCCTCTATCTCTTTAAATTTTACAGTACTTCAATTTCTACTGTAAGCTTCAATGTGTTATTACTCATTTAATAAAGTATATGTCATTTTTTTTATATCACTCGTTCCTTGATCTCATATACCACACAGAGTAGAGAGTTTGATCGATATGGGAAGCTTTTCTTCGAAACCATTGTAGTAATATTCATTTCCACAGTTACAAAGTATCGCTTAAGTAAGTTAAAGCTTAAGCTACAATTGCAATACCGGGCCTTAGACTTCTAAACATAAAAATACAGAAATAAAGGAAACCCTTTTTACTTGATACGAAGCCCTCAACAATGTTTTACTTTAGTGAAGAGAAAAAAGCCACAAGGAGCAAGGCCTGGACTGTAAGACGGCTGAGATATACATTTAGGTTAGAGTTTGGCGTTATCATGGGGTAAAATCAACCATATTGCATAGAGATGTGGTTGCTTTTGCCTTTCGACTTTTAGTACGCTTTTGTATTACTATCCTATGCTGCGCTAATTAGAGAGTCCAAAATATCATCGAGCGCCACCAATATTTATTGTCCATCCTCTATTGTAAATCTTATTTTTTCTTAAGACTTCGAATCGACAAATTCATTTCAATAAATGATGAAGCTGGGATATTTTAGCATTTATAAAGATACTGCCGCAAAATTAAATGCTTCAACCATACTTCGACCATAAAGGTTTTTATATCCTATAAAATAAAGATAATTTACTCTTAGAGAAAATTTAGTTATCAATCGCTTACTACTGAACAGAAACATGCGCTGTTCATTTATATCTAAATAACCATCCACTTTTATCAACATTATTGCAGAGAAACGGGCGAATTTTTTAAAATTCGTAATTCATATTGAGTAATACTAGGATTACCTATTTTGCTACGCTGCCCCATCCTTAAGATCGTTAAGTCCTGAAACAGTTACCCTGGAGATTGTACTTACGATGGTTTTATCTTTGTTTGCTAATGTCGGAATCTGCACTGCGATCCATACCTACAGCCCTCTTGAGAAAATGGAAGTCTCCAGAATTTATTGGGGGCAGAGTTCCTCTTGGATTCCAATTACACACCAGGATCTTGATAGTAGTGCCTCGAAACACTGCTTCTAATATATTGGGTACTATGTGCTAGTTAAGCTGGTGTAGACTGCACCCGAGTTTTTGATATTTCTAACTTTCTACCGGCACAGGCAGAAATTTGTTTCCTTAGAATCCATAATGGCTTCCACAAGTTTCCATAACGTGCTTTTTGATGGGGAAAGGTCGTAAATGCTTTTCATTCCTTGGGGGCGGAGAAGAAGTAGGTGACAAGCCACTGAAATTTCTAGCATTTGCTGCTGTATTTACTCTACGCCACCATAGCTCTTTTTAAATTTGACTGTGATGCCACGAGATATTCTGACTGCTTTAGTGACACAATGAGCCAATGAATATTCTCTGGTATATCAAACAAATTTCTATATTCCTGAGTGGTAATCTAAAATAAAACTTTGTGGGGTCACGAATAGGTTAACATAACTTTAATAAATCAGTTTTCGCTGCTCTTGACTCATAATTCTTCTAATTCAACTTGGTTCGCACTTTGTTCTCATTTTTGTTGTTCCGGTTCTGCATTCCTCTCAGAATATGGGGCTAAGCGATTCATGTGAACCACTTCTGGTTTTCCTTCGGGTAACTCATTATTCGGTAGGTTACATCATTGTTCCCTTTATCACTTTTTACGAACCTTCCCAAAATCTTTCCAGCATTGTCATCACCCCTTCTATATTTTGTCCTTCGTCGCTTCTCGAACACTAGCTTTTAATTATGAATAATGTATGAGTTTACACTTTTAGTAGCAAACTCCGCACTGACATCGTTGTAAAGGAACTAGTTAATTGTTTAAAAATCGTAATTTATATTCACCAACATTAGGTTTATTTATTTAAACCTATTTATTTAAGTATTTATTTCACAGTACGCTAACAATAAATGTTTATATATGTATTTATGTAGTACAGCTACTTAACAAGACAAGATTCTTAAGGAAACTAAAACTAAGGGAATTTAATCTGCTATTTGTACAGAAATAAGGAAGTCCAGAACATCAACGAGTAGTAAACAATAAAATTAGGCATAATTAACATGTAATACATTGCAATGCTGATTCATTCCTGACCTCCAATTTATTTAGACAAATATTGGTTACAGTAATGAATCATTCCTGATTACATCATTTATTTTAGTTTTAAAAAACTTTCTATAGTATTCCTATACGTTCTAGGGTGTTTTTTAAGATTACAGTACGAGTATAATTACAATATAATCCTCTGAGAAATGAATAGAAAGACAGTTTCCATTTGCTCAAAGTTACTAGGGCATGTGGTGTATTTAGTCGTTAAAGCAATCTTCAACCTAACCTGACCACTTACAGAAAAGATCATTTTATTTTTTACATTTCATCTTTAATTAGCAATTTTATAGAATAATTGATCTTTGACTTTACTGATAACATACAAAATACATGAAAGAATTCAATGTTTAACATTTATGCGCGCGAGAATAGGAAAGTGTAACAATGCAACTTTAACTTAATTTTATTCAAGCTTATACAACCATTATAATCAAAAAAATAAAATCATGCCACCATGATATTCTGTAGATGGCCCTCTTCTCTTTGTGTACATTCCTAAATTTGTGAACACAAACTCGCTATAAATTTATGTAACATTTCAACGGCTGTTGATGTAGTCTCCCCAAAAATCCTAGCCTTCAGTTCATTATTACTGTTAAGGTGACTATAATACTTAAGGACTCTTAAATATTATCTTAAAAAGAAAGTACATATTGAAAAATCAGGCGATTTCTAGTTCAGTTAATATCGCTATTCTTTAAAATGACAAGGTTTCTAAAAAACTGTCGTAAAGCGCCGATCGAAGTTTATGTGCTGTGAACTGTGATTTTGTGTTTCCAAGATTGGTACATTTCGCCGAAATCACGGTCATTAACAGCTTCAGCTCTGGCGCTGTATTAAACAATTAGAATTTCCCGTTCTCACGTGCTACCCGGCATTAACAGTAAAATTTTAACACTAAATTATTAACGTTAAAATTATTAGATGTTTAGAGGACTATATACAGATGAGCATTATACATTACGATATTTTAAATATTACTTCAAAGTTCAGAATCATCATTTATAAATTATATTGCTTCCATCTCTGACCTAATTTGAAATATAGGTATAAAGAGAAAGCAATGTTTTCAATACGAACTTTGGTATCATGTATTTAGCATTTTAGAGTTTATGAGAGCCAACGCAGTTGTCTGCTGATAAGACTAATGCTCCGTACTATTGAAACTGCCTCGGAGAATTGAGTTAATACCCCGTGACTACGTTTGTGAATACCAAAGCAAGAAATTAACATGGCGGATGGAGGATAGCTGCATAAACTGAATAGTAGACGAAAACACGCTCAATCTTGAATTAAATTGAAAACCTTATGCTGTCCGCATCTATTTATCAATCCTTCCGGAGCTACAGAACACCACTAGCGAGCGGTTTTTTGGAGTAGGCCTCAAGAAAAATTCTGTGCAAAAATGAGTTGACTACGATCACCTTACTTTCACCTTTATCAACACTGATAAAGTGTTAAATGTGAGGAAGCGTGGTTTCACATGTAAATATGAAAGCAAAACTTCTCAGTGTAAATACTTACGCCAATAGAATGTTTTAACTAAATAATTAATCAATACCTCGGTTGGTAATCAGAATTTGTTTAAAGAAGCAAACGATCCCTATTAAAACTGTAGTTGTAAATCATATAAGTACCTATTTTAATTCACCGATTAAATTAAAACGCAGATGTAGAATAAGCAATGTACAGGGTGGCTCGTTTTCGTGGTAAATCACAGGTTTGTGTACTGAATAGGTAAATAATTTATGAAACAACCATTAACAATTAACGCATACGAAAGATATAAAAGAACTAATTTACACCGTAAAAAAACAGAATTAACGTTTAACCACTTGTAACTAAAGCTTATAACAAATTTTATTTTACCTAAATAAAATAAGGTATATATGTGACTCATTGTAAGTGACTTAGATATTCGTTATGCATTTTCTATTGTAATTCAGTCCTTTAATAGTGGTTATATATGTTAATTTCAATTTAATTATTCGTTTATTTATATACTAATGTTAGGTAAGTGTGTTTCTAAAAACACAAAAGGGTGCTGACAATTAATTACAAAATTAAAATATGGTCTTATAGTGTGATGACGATGACATCTGGACTTATTTACAAAAACATGGATTTTAGCAGGATAGTGTCTGTTCCTCAGTGGTATGTAGTTGGTAACACGCTGGAGTATAATTAATCTCAGTATCTCAGTTTCACATCCTAACTGAAGAAAATTTTCTCTAAAAATATGCCTTCGCCGATTTTGAAATTTTCATTAATAGTAATTTTATTTACATAACATAAAATTTATATAACATAAAATTAGTTATAAGTTGACTAACAAAGGAATGCCGACTCTCCCACGCTTTTGATAAAATTTTGGATATACATTCTTTGGGGATACCTATATTTTTATCGGCTCTAAAGCCTATTTTTGGATTGAAAATCACCCTCAAAGTTTCGTGCATTTTTACTTTTCGCCAAATAACCAACTGCCACTATTTTTTTTACTCACTTTTACTCTAGCTATCCAATTTTTTTAAAAAATAGCCAAACCACCCATCCAAATCAATCTGCGTGTTATATCATACACTCCCTTGTTATATAACATTTTTTATTGAACTTCTACACATCAAAGGAAGAGACAGGGGAGGCAGGGTTTATTGATTGTTCTTATATAGCGGATAAAATGAACTTTTAAATTTCGAATTTCATGCATTACATTCCATTACTCGTTCTGATTCTAAAATCATTGCATCTTACGTTATGCTTAAATATATTAAAAATGTACCGCAATATTGTAATACTTTGCACCCCCGGTAGAAAGTCAAAATGTACTGCACCGATTTCTTTGATACTAGAAAGATCCCATAGTAAAATTAAAGGAAATATAATTTATACACTTTAGATTTATCCCTAAATTTGCCCCCATTTAGGTTTACCTGACGCGAAAAAAGGATTTTTAAACATCTACTTGGATAATATACATTTGGAACGATATAAAATATGTTTGCATCAAACTAATTCGCTTTACTAAATTTGTACATTTAATTTAAAAACTTTATATCATAATTTTCTGTTTGAGTGATCTTGGTTTATATTAATATAAATAGAAAAGTTATCGTTCGCAAGTTTGTTGCGAATTAACTTTTTTACTTTTCAATCTAATCCCCTTTGAAGTGTTTACATCTTTCTCAACGTTGCTGTCCCTTCCTTAAACCTTCCAAAAAGTACGATTTGTTAAACTCTCTAAAATACGCTTGTGTCTCGGTGATAACCTCCTCGATTGAGCTGAATTTTTTTCCCGAGCCAAGTTTTCATGTTAAGGGGCAGCAAGAAGTCGCAGAGAGCCAGGTTGAGCGAGTAAGGTGGATACGGCACTTTGGCCGAGATAATTCTGGATGAACGTGCCGGTGCGTTATCGTGATGAAACAAGACTTTTTTTAGCCAAATGAGGCCGTATTTTCTTCAATTTCTTATCAAATCGGTCCAATAATTCACTATAGTACTACCCTGTTATCGCTCTTCCTTTCTGCGAAAAGCCCATGAGGATTATTCTCTTCGAATCCCAAAAAATCGTCGCCATGATCTTTCGACAGGACTCTCTTTGCTTTCTTCGGAGCAGATTCAGCTCAAAAAATCCATTTTTCGGGTTGTTGCTTAATCTCTGGCGTATAATAATAATATCCAGATATCATAGACCGTGACGACTCGGTGTAAAAACTCCTGCGAATTTCGAGTGGAGAGGTCAAAACATTGCTTTGACCGTGTAAGCCATATGCTCTTGTTGTCCACCGTTAGCAACCTCGGTACTCACCAGGCCGACAGCTTCCTTACACTTAGCTTGTCATGTAAAATATTGATTGCCGTTCCGTACGACAAGCCTACGGTCTGCTACTTCGCACACAAGGTTTGGCGATCTGCGAGAATCATATCGTGGACCTTTTTAACGATGTCTCGGGACCACGTCTGACGGGCGACCAGGCCGTTCTTCATCAAAAACAGATGTACGTCCACGTTTGAATTCGTTGAACCAGTATTGGTCATATTGGTCATAGATGGTGGAGCGTCCCCGTAGACAGCATCCAACTTCGCTTTTATTTCTTCGTATGTTTTTCTATCCAAAAATAGAAAGCGAATTACGGATCAATATTGTTATTTTCCCATTTTATCGTAAAACACCAAATACGTGTCACACAACCGGCTGCCAAATAAAAAGTAACCTATGAATCAGTGTGAAATTTAATAAAGCGTCGTTCGAAGGATGGCTGTATACTGCGGTAATGTCTACTTCCTCAAGCACCACCACCTGTTTTCAAACCTCGTAGATTAAAATTGAAACTGTTAATAAAATAAAGATGTAACAATTGTTTAGTTAGTATTTATTATTAAGAGAGACATGTTTCGGTTTCCGGTTTGATCCGATCACCAGTTATATAAAAAATTTGCTTGCTAGTTAAGAATTTAATTAAAATCATGATGCATAAGATTTAAATTTGAAGAATTAAAGATAATAGTAACTTTTATAATTTAATGTGAATGTATTTTAAAATATTAAATGACTGAATGGTTTTTATAGAACAATTTTTAGTAGAGTATCTATATTATTGTTATTTTAAGAGGTGGAAAAAAATTATCATAAACTTTAACTCAGAATTTAAAATTACATTTAGAGGCGAGTTTTTTAAAAAAATTGTCAGTTTTAATTTTTTTCACTTTATTAGACAAAAAAACGAAAAGCTTCTTAATCCATCTATAAACGTAGAATTAAAAACAGAATTGTATTACAAAAAATTTCAATAAAAGTATTTGCTGTCTACCTCGTTTGGTAGCTTCCAAACAATCTTAATAAATTGCTTTATTACGTTATTAGTTTGCGTAATTTTTGTTTGGTTTTAGGATTGAGGTAGGTCAACCAGTTCGAATTGTATTAATCTTTATCAACAAGTTCAGGGTTAAGACCCTTCTCAATGACGCAATCTAAAAATAGTTCCTTATTTACCCAAAAAGAAAATTAACATAATCTTTCTATTCAGTAGTTACGTTAGACATCACCGATCTGACCAATATTATGTGATTAACGATTTTGTGATATTTCACCAAGTAAGAAGCATTTACGTTTATTTAATAAAAGACAAATGAATAAATTTTCAAATCAACTATATTTTCATTCAAATCTAATACACATAGATCTTAAAGAAACCATTTGATATTTACTACCTCCCTTCGGTTACTTCTCTAGACAAACGGTTATGACATACTGCAAACAACTATTTACCACAACGTTATTGTTTACGTTCGAGAAATAACTTCTGGTTCTTTAAAAATATTTATTCAAATTAAAACAGAATTTAAAAGTTAAATTAACAAGCAAGAAGCACCTTCGATTTAATTTATTATTTAAGTTTATAAAACGATTTTTTAAATACACTTACAGTTCAAGTTGTGTTAGCATTATCTATGATTTAGAATAATCAGGCTTCCATCGGGCTATTATGTCATAAAGATTTACGTCTCTTTAAATATTTCATTCTTTATGGTTGCGAGTTTGAACGTTAAAATTATTTTCCTATTTTATATTAGGTAAATTACACTTACGTTGACTTGCCTAACTCCAGCGCTAAAATTAAGGAAAGGTGTTGTGTGTTAATATAAATTAGTTAATACACGGCTCAAAATACCTAATTGCGGTTCAGCAGACAAATAGAGGATGAAAGTATGCAAAAAGAAATGGGCACAATTTTAGGAAAATTTTATATGTGCCACATGTGGCACATTTGAAGAAAAATTTGCAGAGGAGCCGGAGGTTGGGGCGGTGGTGTAATGAATAACACGCCAGAGTGCAAATATGGAAGCCTAGGTTGGATTCCAGGTCTCCTCTAAAAAATTTTCTAAAATTGTACCCACTCGTTTCTGAATACTCTCATCCTATGACTCTAGGGCTTTTTAATGACACGATCTTCGATACGTACCACAAGTTAGGTTGGAATTTAAATTTTTAACTTCAGCGGATTGAAACTCAGCTAGTTCGCATGGTTAATACAAAAGTGTAAACTCTCGTACAAGAAAAGATAACGCTATTGCGTGTTCTGGTTTTTTATAACTTTCGGACATCCCACTCCAATATTTTCTATTGCACAATAGGCATCTTCCAAATTTCAAATTCTTGGTTTAGTGCTTGAGACGAAAGACGTTAAATTTCCGTTCTAATAGCGGGCGGTTTTTTCCTTAGCGCTTGAATGCTTCAACCCCAGTTACTTTTTTGTGAGGTTGGCAAGTAGTACCTCGGTTAAACGGCATCTTTACCCCAAGAATTTCCATGTAAAATAGTTTCTTGCATAATTTAATTTTACATACCATTGCTTTGATGTTTTATTTTTTTGCACTTATTTAAATTACTCACGATCAGTTTATTACGGATCATCTTGAAACTTGTAAAATATTTATTTTTATATCCTGAGAAAACTTAGTTTCACTTAATATTACTGGTAATTTTATATGACGGCAAATTATTTAGAAATTTGAATTAAATGGTAGTTTATTTAAATTTCTAATGTTAGACCAACGTAATTATTGAATTATTAATTTCGGTGTTTAACATATCATATGGTCCTTAAATGAGAGTGTTCTATTAAAACGCGCACATCACGATTACCTCTTAAGATGGTCCTAATCTATTAAACTTTAAATGTAATTGATGAGTATAACATAAAACTGTAATTACGTAAAATACAAAAAACATCCGTGGTGGAAATTAATTAAAATTTTTAGATCTCTTTTACAAGCGTGCCTTATATTTACGAAGATTTGCTTAAAACCGATTATTTGCTGTTTACAGCATCATAGACTATTGTTACTTGAATTTCCAGTAACCTAAACAGTTACCATTTAAATACATCTTCAATATCTCCGTAAATCATATTCTTAGGGTCGCCTCGTTCATAAAAATTCAAAATAACAGTTCTAAATATATAAATTAGGATTTAGTATACTTTTGCAAATCGCAATAAAAAGAATGCATTAAATAGTTTAAAACACGTGCAATATTGCCTAATAACGTTAAACATTAAAATTGCCAGGCAAGCTCCCAAAGTTCGGTGAGATATCTTGAAAACCGGAAGTACCAGGAGATGTCAGGAATATGCGCCGATTTTTAAAATGTATGCAGCTTAACTTAAATTAAGTTTTAGCTAGTTGGAATTTGAGTCAAATAAAACTCTTACCGCAAAATTGTAAAAAAGAAGTAAAATATGAAATGTACTATTTTGAGCATAGAGTAAATTTAGTTAAAATTTATTAAGAAGTGGAAAATATTCTTGGTAAAGATAAAATATTCAACAAAGAAAATTAATTTGGGCCATAACAAGAGGAGGTAGCTATGTTGATTGAATTTCCTTAGCACACGGCTACTCTTCCTACACAATTTCATTTTCGAGCATAAGAAATTAGCTTTTTAGTTAATATAAATAATTTAAATTGTAATTTACGACAAAGTAAGAAATTGTCCTGCACGGATTTTATAATATATATTGATAGTAATTACAATCCAATTTTAACTTATTCACAAATATAGATTATAATCATTTCTGTTAAACGACAGGAATAAGTAAATATGATATTAATTGCTGCTTATCCTGTGCAAAATGGACACGAGACAAATGCATAGATGAGGTATAAATGTATTACACATGGCTAAAAGAAAGTAGTTCTTGTTTTCAATCAAAATATTAATCTACGAGTATCATTTCTCTGTTGAGTAATTTATTAAAAATAATTAATTTTTATTTTTGCCATGTTTGCAATGTTTGATAGCAAGCATAATTTAAAAGTACGCTAGATTGAGATATGTTATAATTACTAAATTTTGTCTAATAAGTTAAAAACATCCTCGTTTATAATGTACAAAAATTGGATACGCTGCAACAAAGCAGTATAATTTTACGTTTTTTAAACAATTGCTCTTCTAGAGTCATATCAAATGTAAATTATAAATAGTAGTGCATTATCTAAAATTTTCTTTGATACAATATAACCTATTTAGTATCTTAGTTTTACTAAATTTGAATTTCAAAGTTTGATTATATATACAAATTGTTACTAATGCAGGTTTAAGGATTTTTAAAGAATAGCTGCTTTTCGTTGATTTTTAAATTTGACTGTACAGCTTTTAACAATTGTTAAGGAGCTGTAGCCGATCCACTGTTTTTAGTTTTGTTATACATTGAAACCTAATGCAGGTGAACTGATAACTACAAAATCAGTATTTAAATTGCATTAGTCCGGGATTAAACGTTTTCAGTGGTATTTCCGCAAAATAAATTTTTATTACCTAATTCAGAGTATGAAAAAAGATTACAAAAGATTAGTTATTCGACAAAACTCTCTTATATATATATATATATATATATATATATATATATATATATATATATATATATATATATA
>JAHWXV010075610.1:0-11595 GCA_024586415.1 Phrixothrix hirtus
TAACGGCGAAAGTACTCCCGGTTACTCGACTTATGGAAAATTTTATGAAAAACCGCATAGACTATATGAAAAGGTCATTCAATTTCTAAGCAATATAGTGAATTTTAAAAAATCGTTTCGTAAAAATCTCAAAAAACCAAAAAATGGCAAAAGTAAAGTGGCACTTCTGGTTTTGCAATTTTAGTGGAATTTTTACAGTCGCGTGCGACGATGGATAGAAACTCCAATATAAAATTTTATAGGACTTTTGGTTTTTGAGTTATCGTGTTCACAGACACACACACGCACGCGCTCGCATCCGCGCCCGTGCCCGTGCTTGAGCACCATCACGCGCACTTACGCATGCACGCGCTTACGCACGCACGCACGCACGCACGAACGCACGCACGCACGCACACACGCACGCACGAACGCACGCACGCGCCAGCGTGCGCGCGCACACTCACATACACATAGATCAATTTCTAAAAACATGATTTTCGTACCCAGGGAATCTGAAAACGTGTATTTCCGCTAAGATTTCGACATCGAAAATTTTGGTTGAAAACTATAGTTTCTCTTTTACCTATATTACATATAGGGGAAGAGAAAGTAAAACATCTGAAACATCGTTCTCTACTACATAGGTCTTAAAGATTACAAACGCGATTGCAACATGAAAAAATTAATTAAAAGTGCAAGAACTTAACCGAGTTTCAAACGCAAAACTTAACGATGGTCCTGGAGCAGGAAATCAAGAAAGTTACCGGTAACTCAGGAGTCTAGCGGTCGGCTAGTAAGATAACAGCCCTGGTCATCCTGTTGCTTAAAGGGAACCAAAGTTTCAGTGTGTATCGAAATACTTGAGGCCTAGTATCACCACATTCCATACTGTAAGAAATCAACACACCGCAGCAATTATAATATAAACCAGATCAAAGTAAGTAAAGTTTTATTACAAATGATAACCTCAACATAGCAGATAAGTTAAATCTTTAAAACATTTTAACGTAATTTTATTTTAAAATAAAGATTTAAATTTACTACCAAGAATCGCTTCCTTAGACAAGTCATTCAACATTGTTGTTTACATTTTGCAGACTGAAATTTGAGGCAGTTATTCAAGCCAGATCATTGAAATTTTTGCAACCATTTTTAGATTTTGACTTTGTGTATACATATAACATTGTAATTGCAAATACTTTGACATTTTATGTTTACGTGATCTATTTATTGGTAGCACATGTCGTGTTGGTGGAAACCTACATAACTTAAATAAGAATTAATATCAGTTTATATTCTACCTTCAGGTAAAAAATATCAGCGCAGTTGTTATGTTCGGGTTGCTAAAAAGTGCTAGTGTAGGTAAGGCGTAGATTTTTTATCACGTAATCTTAGGATTATAAAGCGGTAATGTATTTTAAATTGTTACCCGAAGGCTATTCTGTAATAAAATACTGTTATTGTGAATTACCGTTTCGTTATTAAATTTATAACAATTTCAATATCTTGCATTTTTGCCATTACCCGCAAAACCACAACAATTATAAATTGTATTATACTAATTTTGAGGTTAGGTTTATGCATTCTGTTTACGCACTTTCTTTTTAGATGGAGCAAAAAGAATAAGCTCGGAGTGCTCTATTTTTCTTACTCGAACACTTGATTCCATATACACTTTAGTGTGCTTAGAGTACAAAGTGTCAAAAGAGCTACTACCCGAATACACCAAATAAATATATTGTTCCGAATTAAGGGTTTTTGTTCCTAAGGCGTATTCAAAATAAAAGCCTTAAAATCCATTGGTTGTCTAACTACAATCCAGTTCACGCAAAAATTTGTAAACTTAATAAATATAATGAGATCAACTTGCTCTAAACTGTCAACAGGTAACCAATAGTGTAAAGAAGAAAAACGTTCTATTTAAAGAAACGTTTTTCAATATGCTAAAGAACAAATTCAGTTGAATAAATTTACTAATGTGTATAAATTGTCTTTTAAGCTTTATAAACCTTTTATGATTAGGTTGTTTTATTTATTTTCCAATAATTTTTTAAGTATGTTGTTTGCACTTGAGGGTAAAATTTTAGTGTTTCTATTATATTTCCTGTCAGGATATCAAAATTTACATATTCGTTATTAAAGTTAGTATCTTGATGTAGACACATTGTCATTTTGTGCTTTTTTTTTGGTGTTAAAACGTGGACCATGATTATATTTGCAGCTATTTTCTGTAATTTAAAAGCCTTCTAGTTAAGCGAAACGCATAATTTGTTTATAATTAAATGGTTTATTTTATCTGAATTTGGCGTTTGACAGTTTTAGATAAGATTTTTGTGATTTAATTAGGAATCATCCAAGTTATTCTTTTCACAGGCCCTTGTATTATGCTGAATTAAATCTCCATTGTGGAAAATACTGTAAAAAACATTTCAATACAGAATATCGGGTAAAGTTGAAGAAGTAGTTGGTGTGATAAGTTTTTCGATGGGCCGATGGAAATTTTGGTATAAATAAATATATTTCTCTGTACTACTGAAAGTTAACTTTCTAATGAATTTGATCAAGAAAATATACTTCGAAATCGAAATTTAATTAATTAGATTTCTGGTTACATTTTAGGACGTAACGCAACGTGATTGCAGTTATTTCTGAAATCACTTTATTTCTTATATTCTACAAACAAATAAATTTTTTAACACCTTTTAGAGCTTTAACAGCTCATGGAAATAACAGTAACTATGTTAAAGTTGAATATAGCAATCCGCTACTGTGCAACGTATCTACTTGTGGTCTTAAAATTCTAACTTATAATAAAGCGTAGTTAATTTCGATTATTGAAAAACTGAGTAATATAAGTGGAGTTTGTAAGGTAGATTTTGTCAGATATTTCAATTCATTGAAGAAATATAGTCAATACTTATTCGGAAATGTTTGTTAAAAATATGAGTATCGTAGTGATAAAAGGGGAGAATAAAGAGTGTCATTAAAACCATTTCTAATATAAACGATGATCCACCCCTACACGATATTACGTGATGAATCCGTTTTAATGACCTACCATCAACCTATTTAACGTTACTTGTTATGTTACTAAAACACACTTCACCAATATTAAATAAAGGCGATAAAGCTCTTAATTTTCTCAGTTGCTGTTAAATGGAGGGATTAGAAATAATTTAGTCGCACGAAAATTATATTAAAGATATACACCGGTGCGATCTACATAAGTTAGGGATAATCACAATGAGAATAAGTCCAGATGCAATACGTACGAGTTCTTAAATTGAAGGTGAGATAAAGTTAACTTCGAGCGCCTGAATATTGAATCTAAGGACTTATAAATTTTAATTTCCTTTCTGCTTAAAGCAATTAACTCGTTCTGGTGTGCGTTATACTCGAGACGGCAAAAAAGAAATTAAAATATACTGATGAAGGCAGATGTTATTCCAAAAGGAATTATCTGGCAGCCTGAAAAAGAGCAAATGCGATCTTATCATCGAATTGACATTCACGACGCGCGTCCGGCCGCGAAAAGCTTCATCAATATTCGACAGGAATTGCAGCCGACGTTGCTTAATGGAATGCGGTCGGAGCAGCCGCGCGTTGTCTCCCCTTGATGACCTAATGACACGTCACCCCCGAGACTTACAGGCGTAAAAATTGTTTTACAGACGTCGAATTATACAATGTCTCCCGAGCGAGCGCTCCTTCAAACGTAGAATCCAATATAGAGAATTGGATATAACGAAATAAAAAAGTTATAAAACGACGGCCTTAGTCCTGATAAAAAATATATATCCGCGAGACAGAAAATGTAAGTAATTGAAGACAAGAGACGCGCCGAGCTTCTACTAAGCGGCCTCAGGCGAATGTAAGCCCCAAAAGAAATGGATAAGAGCTGCATCCTCTTGCACTATTGAATTGTCTCCTTCTCTGGTAATCTTGTCACTCGGTCACCCCCTTTAGCTATTCGCAATAACACCGGCTGAAAGCTGTAAAGTGCTGCTCAAGCTGTAAATTTTGACACTTTAATTTCAAAAGGGAATAAAAGAGATTGATTTTGTCAACTTCATTTTTGCATAGTTAAAATGTTAAAACGGACATAAAAATTTTCATATCTCTGGTTTGATACAATTTATTAAATCGCTTTATTGATTTATGGGACTCACTTTTCGGACAATGTATTGGTTATGATCCTTTTGAACTTATAAAGCAAGTTACAAGAAAAAATAACTTGGGTAGAATAAATCGGGCCCTTGTGATTTATTTAGAAAAGCTGAGTCCGGTAACGGGATTATACCTTAGCCGCCTAAATCTATAATCAATTCCGGCAATCACCTTATCTTAATCCTTTGAGTAGATCACAGATGCTCGCGGCTGAGTGAGCGCCATTATTTCACCCAATTTCATTTAATTTCATTAGATATTTCAATCCGTCTTTGTTTTCGCCTTCTCCGACAACTTGACCTCCACAATATAATTTCTCACATGAAATCCTTTGGTTCTCTTAGTCTATACTTTGGAATTTCTAACACGTTTGCTGCAACATTGCTTTACAGCCACAATAAGCAGGCGTGTTTTTGATTACCAATCTTCGTAATAGCATGTAATCTGGCAATAACTCACCGCTTCTTAGCACATCGATTCACGTCCATCTACATAAATGTCACTCTTTAAGAAGTAACACTTATCCTAAGCCATTATCTACGCAATGAGCTGGAACCGCACTCTTGACTGCCCTTGTTTATCGACTTCGACGCACAACTTTACTGCTTCTTAATAGCCTGGCTGAAATATTGCCGATTCCGACTTTATTTGAACTCTAGATTCCTATACGAAGTCGTTATACGGTAATAGCGTCGTTCTGTCACTCATCCTTGGTCTACGTCTTACAGCCTTCTCAATAAACCGATTTACTACCTCATCAATGACGCACCGGATTTAGATTCTTAAACTTACAAGAAAGGTAAGGTATTAGAAAACTAGCAAAACGATCTGAAGCCTAATTTTTTATAATATATCTAAAACATTTCAGTTTTGTCAAAATGTTACAATCAAATCAATATTAATTCATTTCTACTTTAAAATTCGAAACAGTTTCTGATAGCAACATTTTTTCACGCTTATTAGTTCCATTTTAATAATTATATTTTGCTCGGAAGGTCAACATTAAATTTTTATGAATGCTTGTGATCGTAGAAATTTCTACAAAAAGTTCAACTATAACCCTTTCGTATAAAGACATTATAAAGTGATGGTAGTTCATCAAACATCTTCACAGTTAGCGCCTGGTTTCACTGTTTTTGTAAAATTTTCTAAAGTTATATTGTAATAAAAGTTGCAATAAATTTTATTGTGGGTCACATGGAAAATTTCATGATGAGTCATGCCGCTAGTTCATATTACGCACCAGAAATGCGTCATGAATTCTAGAGCTTTCTGGAGTATTCTTAAGATTGCAGTTTTTCATACAAATATAAACCGTAGCTTATATTTTTAGTTTAGTTGTCAAATTGATATTCAAATGTAATGATAATAAAAATAAGTATAATCAATATGATTATTTGTAAAAAGATTCGAAACCAATAATTAAATTATTATAAAATAACTTGTGAGTTTTATTACATCATATTAAAATGTAGACCGAGACATTTTTTACAATCTACTACAAAAGCTGTTTGTTCTGTTACTTCGTTTACAAATCGAATGAAAATATATATAGTTTTATCATAAATCAGTTAACGAAAACTTCAAGATTAGATATTTGATGAGGGTATTTATGTTAACATTATGACACTTTAAGAAAAGTTTGCTACTTCTGTTATAAAGCATATAATTACAATATTCTGTTTCAACTATATGAAAACATTTCTGTTTGAATCTAAATGCGTGCTTTAATTAGTATACCCAATTAAGGCTCCTCTACACTAGATTAGGCAACCCAAAATGCAATAATCAAATATTATTAATTTTTAATAGTTGCAATTAAAATTTTTAAAATATAATTCTGGAGTGACCTGTTAAATAATATGAATTTAGGAACAATAGTTTAACCATATTTTTTAATTAATTACGGAAGCGTAATATTAAATAAACTGTGTTTAACATTTTTTCAACATTATGGTCCCGTAATTAATTAAAAAATGTAGATAAAACAATTTTTCATAAATTCACATTATTCCATAGGTCACTCCAGAATTATTTTTTAAAAATGTTAATTGCAACTATTAAAAATTAATAATATTTGATGATTGCAGTTTGGGTTGTCTAATCTAGTGTAGAAGAGCCTTTTGACACTTTACTGTTAGGAAATACTATCAAAGTTATCAAACATTTAAAAGCTCCCCACCTTGACATAAGACTATAGAACTGGAAAGTGTGGGAAAATGCTTTTCTTTTTTATGACCTTTCTAATTCACTAGTAGGTGGTGTATATGTTACTACAGTACATGTTGTGCAATTATATTCAAAGCAAGCTCATCGTATTGCGAGTAGCAAGTAGTTTGCACAAGCGTAAGCGTTCCTACATTAGAGCTGGAGTAAATTTTATAGTACATCGTATGTACATTTTGTTTATAATCTTAATTTTATTATCTATTTTAATTACAATTTTAAAGGCTTAAAAATTAACGTGAAGTATAAAAAAACTTGAGCCGCCAGGATTTATAACCCCGATACTTTAATAAATAAAGGCGGTATAAGAAATATGGGTTCAAGCAAACCCTTGAGACCATGTCCAGGCTGCGAAAAAAGCAAAAAGTTATAAAGAAGGTCCCTCACAAGAAAAGGGCAAACCATAATGCAGCCCCTAAAACGCTGAAAACAGACAATAACAACACGAAAATGACCCCCAAAATGAGACTATGTTTATCAACTCAGATGTAGCAGAAGATGATACCATCTTCCAATCACAGAGCGAGTTTACTACTTTAAACATCACTCCTAAACCATGCCGAAAATTTAAGTTAATTTACTTCTCCGAAGAGACGCTTAAATGAAGAAAACTCCAGCACCACCTACTATTTGGAAGATAGCAATCGGGAGCAACGTGGAAATAACCAAAACGCATAATTTAAAAATTCCCGAGGATTTACCAAGGTTAAAAGAATTCTTAACCAACTGGAAGTAGCTTACCGTTTCTTTCAATTGCAAGAAGAAAAGGAATATAAAATTATTATTAGAGGCATCCCGGAATCTATTCCAGAGGATATAGAGGAATCCGGCCTCGGAAATAGTTGTTAATTAACACCCCACCAAGCGCAAAAAACAAGTCCTGCAGATTAGAGTTACAACGGAAGCGAAAACAGTGCCTCAGATGATAAATATATGGGCATGGGCATATAGATGCACGGTCCCATAAAAATGCCTGACGTGCACAGAGGGACACCACACATTCAAGTGCGAAAAAGCATGAAGCTTAGCAGCAAAACTTATAAACTGCGGTGGCGCGCACCACGCCAATAGACAGGCGCCTTGACAACAGATGCAACATACAACAACAGCTACTCAAGCACGAAGGCCATTCTCTCAGGTACAAATAGGCTAATCCTACGAAAACGTGATCGTAGTAGACCATTTTAAAACAACCAAAATAGAGAATATAATCAAGAAAATACTTCTCGAAAAGCTGCCCAATATTATTCAAAAGATTTTAAATGGCCAACCATAAATTAAACGTTATTTTATGGAATGCTAACGGTATAAGAAACAAAAACTCGAGCTCATCGACTTGCTCAAAGGCAAAGAGGTTTCCATCGGAACGATTACAGAACATTTCTGAAACCAAACATGACATTTTTTATTCTAGGATTTGACATACATCGCCGAGATGGAATCGGAAGTCAAGGAGGAGGCGTGGCCATTCTGACCAAGAATTACATTAGTGTTATAATCAAAACCCCAGCAGGTTTGAAAAACTGAAGCTAAAAACACAAATGGCAAGGTGGCATTGCAACTTAGTAGCCTGAACCTATAAGACACCCTAAAAAGGTTTCAGTAACCTATTGGGTATTGATAATGAGGTTTCGATTATTGGCGGAGATTTCAACGCGAAACACAAGGCTCGGGGATTCTGTTTCACTAATTCCAATGAGTGCGAGTTGCACATACAATTACCAAGTACATGCGCTTAAATCTGTTCCATCCTACCCAGCAAACGATACCCAAGGCGACATAATCGCCACCTTTTATTAAAAAATGTTACAAACTACCCAAAAATTCATACAATCCATCGACTGTCATTGTATCGCTTCCCAGTAAATTTATCTTTAGGCATTTTTTTCGAACCAATTAACAATTAGCCAAGATTCAAAATCAAATAGTAATAGTACGCATATCAAATGATGGCAGAATATGCTTTTTCCCGACCATCTCCAACACCAATAGCATAGACAAGGCCGTGTCTCAGCTTACCAAATAAATCCAAAACCCGCTAAGTGAAAACCGCTATACTTCCAGAAGATTGCAAGAAAATAAATAGGATCCAGCCAAAACAGAAAAAAAGGTCGTAGAACAGAAAAACGAAGCTCTCAAGCTGTTCTTCAAAATATGCGCCTACAGATTGAAATCGACCGTAATGTAAAAAATACAATGACAGACGACTACGATGGAATAATCCAGGTAGTCAAAGAAGATGAGGGGAAAATTTGGCGATGCTGAAAGCTCTTGGGAGCAAAAGGGAACCCTGTACGGCTATCAGGCATAAAAAAGCTAATTTTCAGCAGCGCCGAACAACCAAAGATAAGTTCCGACATTCTCGAATTACAATTTAAGATCCAGTGAACCTGATATAGATTGCGGCCGGAAATTCGCCCACGTCCAACCCTATAAAACTGTTCCAAGAAGATGTGTGCCAAAAAATTCATAGACACAAGGGCATGAAAAAAACCCGGGACAGACGTTATACCGAACAGGCCTGTGAAGGTGATTTACAGAAATCCATTAACAGAAATCACTAACATTATATATCCGCCTCTGGTCCTTCAACACTATCTTGAACCATGGAAGAAGGCTAATGTCGTAACAATTCCTAAGAAAGGCAAAGACCCCAGCATACCCACCAACAGAAGACCGATCAGCCTTTCGCGTTCCTTTACCAAAATTCTGGAAAGTATTACCAACGAAAGGCTGTAAACACACAGAGCCGAATAAGATAAGTTCAGCGACATAATTTGGCTTCAGGCGGGGCCTGTCGTTCGTACAGCAAGTCATAAACTTCATCAACGATGTCTAAGAAACCAAAAATCGTAGAAGTTTCGCATGCAGTGCTTTCATAGATGTTGAGGAAGCATATGAGGTCTGGAGGAAGGGATTGGTACTAAAAATGATCAGTAAATATGCCTCTGAATATTGTGAAAATCACAAAATTATTTCTGGAAGACAGGAGATTTTCTATAAAAATGAAAACAGCCATCTCGAATCCAAGTATAATAAAGAAAAGCCTTGTCCAGGAATCTTCCCTCTCCCTCGCTCTATTCAATATATACGTGTTCAACCTAGCAGCAGCCGTGAAAATTCCATAAACAAAAATCTTTCAATGCGTGGACGACACGGCGATTCTGGACACATGCATCAACTCAAAAAATACTGCTGACGAAGTGATGAACTCGATGTATCTCCTGAAGAGACACTGCGACAAACAAAGGATAGGCATATAAACATAGCAAAGATCGAGCTCGTAAACTACTCCAGAAGAAATAGGCCGAGCGAAATGAGCAGCCTCGGCAAAAACATAAGAGCGACATTAGAGCGGAAGCTGATGCTAAGAAATCACATCTCAAGACGGATGCTGTTCCAAGCTACACTGAGGCTAAACAGCACGTTATCACTATTCAAGAAGAAAATAATACTTTAGGCAGTCCTCATCCCCATCCTAACCTATGGAGAAAAATGCTAGGCATATGGTGATCCAACCAGTATAAAAAGCATAACTAAGACCCAGAACAAATTTCGGACACTGAGTTCAGGCATTCCTTTGTACATTAAAAACCAGGTGATCAGAAAAGTTCTAAAAGCGATGGACTTGGGAGAAAGAACAAAAATAAGACGACGTTGCATGCGCGACAAACTTCGACAACATCCCTTCGTCAGAGATTTGAGGCGCAAGTCAGCGACTGGCCAAAACCTAAACTTGCAAGCAAACTAGCATAGTTAGAATAGTAGCCCCCGCCAACTATTAGTAGGTGACATCTACCCTCTCGGGATTGACCCATCAATCTTGTGCAGCAAAAAAAACATTCATAGGATAAATGCCGTAAGCATGCAAATTGAAAAGGAAGTAAAGAAAAAAGCGAGAGCTGAGAGAGAGGCGGTAGTACCGTGATCATTGGCGTGTCGTGTTAAAAGGTTTGATTTTATAAAAGATTTTATATTGAAATAACTTTAAAAATAGCTAAGAATATGTATAGCTTAATTAATCGGGTTATCTAAAGATTGCCGATAATGGAAAACGCGACTGCTAAGCTATCACTATGGTAATTGCTGATTATCATTACATCATCACCATCTCGCGTACCGTCGACGGTAATCGGGCAATGTATTTGTACAGAATGGTCAACAATCCCTATAATACAACATAGTCAGCAATTTCGATGTACATATAAGCCACTGTAATTGTGACGTTTCAGTCCTTACTGAACGGCATAAGAGGAATTTAAGAACTTGCGTTCTACCCGGTGATAGCTCTAAGTCGTGAGGGGTGGTTCTTCGTGTTGTCTGTAATCCTGCTTCAACGATGCGGGCGGCCGGAATGACGTGGAAAAGGTTTTCTTGCGAAGGACCTCGTTTATTCTAAATGACGTCGCTCGACCTTCGGTCACGAAGCGAACTTTTATTTACTGTTCGATTCTATCAACGGCGGAATTGAAATGACAGGTTGTTATACTAATTTATTGACAAAAATAAATAAGTAATTTTCACAGTGTAATCAAATAAACTAATTAATGTTCGTTAACAATGAATCAACTCAAATATATCTGGAACTGAAACTTAAAATCATTCTACGTTATAAATTAGAAATACTAAGTTAGCAAACAAGGTAAATATGAATGTTTGCGTTTGTAATCTGCATCGGAATTCACATTAGACTCGATACGGGCACGTGTAGATATACCCGCGGCTTTGGAGTTGCCAGTCGGCGCAAATTCCTAGCTCCACTCGCTCTATGGTCTCCTGATATTTGTATGTGAATGCACGAGATTGCTGTATGCTTTTCGGTCTGCACAGGCGGGTGTCGCGTCTATGCGGCACTCTTGACATGGTTAGTACTAGGATGGATGGGGACAAGAGATCTGCGTGTATCCGTGACCAGAGATGCCACTCGATAGTCGTCGACCGGCTCTGTTAAAATAGCGTCGTTAGTAAACCGCAACCTAGCTACTCGTTCACTAACAACAGGCTACCTGGCTTGGCGGAATCGTTTCGGTTCGGCGTCGAAGTGCGTCCGCTATTGATACAACACAACGCACAACGACGTCGACGGTGCTCGTGGTCGTTTCTGTAAATCGCAACCTAGATACACATTTACAGACGACGGGCGAGTATGTTCGGCGGATGGTTTCGGATCGGTGTCGATGTGCGTCCGCTATTGTTACAACACAACGCACAACGACGTCG
>JAHWXV010075624.1:0-22883 GCA_024586415.1 Phrixothrix hirtus
AGGCACAAAGGTTTACTTAATACAGAGCATATATATATATATATATATATATATATATATATATATACTGGACCGCATGAAAACCAGCGTTGAGTTTGAAAAGCGCGACAGCGGTTAACTAAAATTGAATCTTTAAAGGTAAACATTAATTACTCTGACAATATATTCAATAAAATATTCGGCGCCTCCTTTACTGAATTACTTGTGGCAATAGAAGCTAAACAGGCAAGCGTTAACTTTCACAGTAATTATCCTTGCTGGTTTACCTGGTTGATCATTTCGGCAATGTTTAGTGAGTCAACAATAGCTATCGTCTGTTCGATTAGCATGTATCCCTATTTCGAAAATTTATTAAATCTGGACAAGGTAAGCTTCTGGATTAGTTTTGATTGCAGTCAGTTTAAGAAATTCTTCCGATTAAAGCCAACAATTTTGCTAAACGTATACGCTTTGAATCTGATAAGTCACAAGTATAATGCCTGGTGAAAGAAGAGCTACCAACGTAAACCTGCTTTTAATCAAGGAATGGTATATAAATATGAATACTAGCTTTGACTGAAATTCGGGAGATGAAGACGCTGAGAAGATCGACGGTGGCAAAATGGAGGTGGATACTGACGTTGAGGGTGTTGATAATATTAATTAATCCGAAAGTCAACAACACGCAGACCAAAGGTTTCATTGCGTGTGGATTAAGAACTTATGCGGATAGGCGCGCAACCAACTAACCAAACACAAGTCAGAGGTGTTTATTTGTGAACGATTCCTTCGTTAGTTTAAAATTCAGCGCATTCTAGATAATTATACTCGAAGTTAAAGTAGTTCAAATTCTACAGCTAAAGTAATTAGATTTAATGGGAGGGAGTTTGTTCAGTTTAGTAACGCTCACCATAAATAATTCGCTCCGTTTACAATATACATCTATTTAATTTGTTTGCTTAGAAAAGGTGACGGCAATAATGATTCTACGAAGACGAGAACTAAAGGATCATTAAAAAAAATTCAGGGGTACCAAGTTTATAACGCTGAATACTACTTCAATTGTGAATTTGACGAAAGATCGTGTGACTATAAACAATACAGGGGTGAGGATGCTTTAGAGTGGTTTGTCAGTGAACTAAATTTATTTTCCACTAATTTAGCTAAATATTTCAACAGCGAAGTAAACGCATCTACGGAGACTTTATTGGCGACGCAGAAATTTGTATTTAATAATGCTGCGGTTTGTTGCATTTGTGTAAATTCATTCGCACTCGTATATACGTACATGTAGGGACCATTCGCATTTGAGTAGCGAGTACAAGAGACCTAGCCGACAGTCTTGCAATCTATATTTATGCTGAAGCCGATCATTCCGGTAATTGATCATAACTTATCCGGTTGCGATAACTACTTGTTAATCAATCAAGTAGTCGAATGAATTCCCGAATCCATTCCACTGCTGCCTAAAAATAAAGAAAGTTGCATTTCTTTCGCTAAAATTATGCACAACGGAAGAAACATAAAATTTAGATTTTTATATTCTATTATGTTTCTAAACAAATCTTTAGAGAAAGTATCTCCGTATTTATCTTTCCTGTTGAACTTTGAAACCTTAGCTAGTGGATTTGGAATCGACCTTAAAGATTTAGAGCATTTACGACTTTTAGCACAAAAAGCCATCCTTCCCTACGAATATCTGGACAGCTGACCAAAGTTTCAACAGACCGTGCTTCCACTTAAAAAAGTATCTTATGGCACTTCAAAAGGAGCATATAACAAACAAAGAGTACAACCACGCCGTTAAGGTGTGAAATGATTTCATGGCGAGCAATTTAGGTGCTTACGCCAATCTTTATTAGTGGGGGATGTTATGTTATTAAGTTGCGTTATTAAACAGTGTCACACTAAGCTGTTCGCCTTCTACGGTCTAGATCCCTCATTTTATGTAACTATATCCTCGTACATCTGAGATTGTGCATTAGAATACACCAAGTTGGGGTTGGAGTTGCCCACGGATGTGAACCAGTTGTTATTTTCTGAGTGAGACATAAGAGACAGAATACGAAAGTCAAGCAAAAAATATACACAGATGAATAACAAGTATATGGAGTGCGGCACTAATCCAATCGAGCCGAATAATCCAGTGTATTTTGACGTGACTAGCTTGGATGCGGTGGCGATATCTCTTTCACTGCGTACAGGTAATTTTAGTTAGCTAACTGCCGAAGAAGTTCAAAACTTGGGCATTCTCGACATTTCAGATGATATAAATAGCGGTTACATTTTTGATGTGGACTTAAACTACCCACGTAAAAATTTCACAAGGACCGTCATCTTTCCTTCGCCTCGCAGCACTTAAAACTGCCGCTGTCAAAGTTAACTAAGCTTATGCTACCATTTTACTCCAAAAAATACTAGGTTGTTCATTATGCGTATCTTAAAACCGGTCTCGATTTGATTAAAATTTATGGGGCAATTAAATTCGATGAGTCAACTTGGCTAAAGTGTTACATAGACTTGAATACGGTGTTGAGAACGGTAGCTACGAGAGATTTATATAAAGCCCTTTATAAGCTAATTAACAATACAGTATTCTGCTAGACAATACAAAACATGCGTAAATATCGTATTTTTAAAATGGCCAGCCGCTACAATCGTCGCTATGGTGCTAAAAACACCATTATTTTGCTAATTTTCATGGCCAAACCATTTTTACTCAAAATTTGGTTGTCATTGAGCCGATTAAGATAGAAATAATATTCAGGTAGACGATTTACGTGGTCATGTCCATCACAGATATTGTCAAGACATATTTATATGATTTTCACAATTTTACGCTAAAGCAACTTGGACCGGCCCGGACACAGTAGTCTTATTTACAAGGTACCCCATGTTTGGTATTTGCGAGTTCACAAAGCAAAATTTAGAACGGTTTGATACATGCGATATCCCGAACCTAACATTTTTTTAATACCGAGAGTGAAAAAGAAGGTGACCGGGCTTATGAAGAACGACATCCCTTTTTACATTTTCACCCATTTTGTGCGTCTTAAATCAAAGAAGTACTCGATTAATGTCGAGAATAGGAAAGATATTAAATGTTGTATAAAATACTATTACGTTTGTTGAGTATATGCGTTGTTTGCTTGACGACATAGACGTTGTTCGTTAAGGTTGTACCTTTAAATTTGTATTGCTCAAAATTTATTCAAATAAAAGAAACAAAATCTGCCCACGTCTTCTTGCTAACAGCATTGATACGGTACTTTGAGGTTGCACTGATCATGGTGCTGAGTGTTGCGATAACAATTAGATAATGAAGATGCATAAAGTTAATATTTAAGAAATTTTAGATTCTCATTTGCGGTTAATTATGAAATTATGAATGTAAATACGAGATTTTTACCTAGTTAGTCATCCGGCTTAGTATAAACCTTCGAATAGATGTCCTTACCTTAATTTTTGTTAGGAATATTATGACTAATCATAGACCAACTAAAATATAGGCTAAATATGTTAAAGTTATAAGCGCACTTCAAAATGAAATTAAGTCGTATTCCAGAGAAATTAGCACATTTCAATCAAAACCTGGAAATGTTTGCTCTATGGTAATGCTCTAACAGTAAACTACATATAATTATCCATGGTTATAATAAGAATAAAAATAATCGATCTTTAGACTTGGTTACACTATGTGACTACCTTGGTTTGAAATTAAAAAATATAAAATGAAATCCTGTTTAAAAATGTAATTTTTGATTCATACATTATACTTATAAAATTATTTAGAATCTTTGCGTTAAGCTCAATCATGATAATAAATGAAACCTGGCAGCTCGACTTATAGATTCGATTATTAGTATTATTCTGTTTACCTCCTGCGAGCCTACAATATGCTTTTGAACTTTAATTTGAGTACAGATTAAACTAATTAACTACTATAGCGTTTAAAATAGATGCAAGATAATAGATTGATGTAATAACAATAGTATGAATATACAAGCAAACAATCATACTGCTACTTGTTACATCTTTTAAAAAAGCTGCGTACTTCTAACTTGTAACAAAAATGTTTAAATTATAATTTTTAAAATAATAGGTAAAACCTAATTCAATATTTCTAATTATGTGTTTGCAACTAAAATCTGTAAATTTATAGTTTTCAAAATAATAAGTAAAACCTAATGCTTTATTGCAAATTATGTTTGCATCTAAAATTTTTAAATCAATAATTTTTAAAATAATAGATAAATCCTAATCCCTGATTTCAAATTATGTTTGTTATTGATTTAATTTTTTTATATCTAAGAAACATTCTGCGTATCTATGCAGAGGGCTAATTGAACACCTGCAACGGCAGAAATATTCTGGTCTCGACTTGCGAAATTTGGCAGGCGCATGCGCGGCCAGTTGAATGTTTAGTTGGGTACTTTGATAGTTCACTGCAAGTAAATAAGTCATAGTAATAATTTAGTTTCAAGTACTTAAACATACGGTAGTCAACATTATTATTCTAATTACAACAAAAGCGAAATTTAAAAAATGGGTAACTTATTATTAAATAAGCAGATCCTTTATATTAAGAGAAGAAGCGTTACTCTGCTTAGGCAAACGATTTTAACTTTACAACTTTGTTTGTACGCGCAAAATCATTTTCAAAGTTACTACTGGACTAGTGACGTCTGCTAGTCATAGGTAGTGTTATTAACAGACATCTGTCAGATTTATTTTCATTAAAGCTTCTAAGAAAGGCTTTATACTCCTTATGCTGCTATTCAGTAAATAATGTTAAGTTCTGAATTTAACCTCTTTCGGTCTAGGTTAAGTGTTGTGACGAGATTCATTTAAGACAACTATAATTCTCAATTGATATTAAAATATAAGAATTGAATATTTATTATAATGTATATTCTATCTGCAATACAGGATAATAGCGTACGGATAACAATTCAACTTGAAATTATTACTTATAACTTGAAGTATACGTAAATATTCAGATTTTTTTCAGTCTAATGTTAACCTTGCTGACCGAACTGAATAAGAAACCGATGTATCGACGATGTAGTTCAATTTAAATAATTTATACTACGTAAATTATCCTTATTCTGTAATCTGTGACTGTTTCATTTAATATTTGATTGTATTATACCGACTACCATTCGACCAGACTGTTTTATAGAAATACCTTTACATTGTAGCATGCTGGTGAGAAAATTGTAATCTGGAAAATTTAACAATTCCTTACAATGTAGTTACGTAGCTGACTTAAATTTTATAAATACCTAAGCTATCATTTCTTGGGACCTCAAACTTTGACCTTCAAGCTTTTGTTCGAATAAATACTCATACTGTTGAAGTGACGCTCTCCCGATTCAGACCTATACCCTGAAATTTTAGTGAGATAAAAGCAAAAGTCATCTGCCTATGACTTCAGTAGGCGCTTAAAGATCTTCCTCCTCGCTGAAACATGAAAATCTTAGCCCCTTTTTGATGTAAAAGTTTTAACAAATATGATATAACAGACATGAAATGATTGGAAATAGAATATCATATGTATATTATGTAATCACATAAGCAACTTTGGAATTATTTTAAATGTAAGTTCAATTTTATTAATTCAATCTGTTCTATTCTAAAGTGGTTTAAATAATTTTTTGTTATTCTGTACTTAAATATTTAATGCATAACACTCATATAGATATAACTATCCCGCCGTGAATAAGTCAAAATGAAACACCAATAAACAAATTCCCGCGTTATACAGTTAGATTGCAAAGATTTACTTGTTGAAATCAGCCCATTTGGTGCTATCGTTTGTACGATTATCGCCCATTATCCGGTAGAAACCGACGCCATACGTATTTCACATAACTCATATTACATAAATTAATTATTGCACGTTTATTTTACGCCCAGATACTACGCGATTTATATATATATAAATGTGAAAATGAGTGGTGGAAATATCTCAATTCAGCTAAAAATCGGCCACTTCGCCGATTTTGTACTGATCCTGCAAACTAAACAGCCGCCTATTTTTCTGCGAATCAAATAGCGGTGAAGAATTTTCTTATCTGAAAATAATCAAATGTTGCATGAATTACCACTGCGTTAAATTATTTGTTGACTTCGGAACTAAATGTGGGAAAATATTGAAAATATACAACTAAATAAAATCATTTCTGAGTACGCATAATGCGTAGAAATCAATTTGTCTATAATTACAGATATAAATCTTTCCAATATATTCATACATGCAATAGTTCATCAAAAATAAACAGTTATAATCTACTATAAATTTAGAATTTGTAAACAAAAATTTCAATGAAATCGAAATTGATCCTATAATCAGTTAGTACCGTTTATGTATGTACAATCTAATCACTCATAAATATCCGTACCTTTTGAAGAGCAACAAAATCTACCTTAAGTATCCTTATTTCATTTTCATCATAGTAGCATTTTAGATTGCAAGTAAGCTCAACGAAACATTGTATTTTGCAAGGCTGGGAATATTAGCCTTAATAAAAGTCAAGATTAAATATAAAATTGGCAAAGCTTATGCATTACAAATATCAAACAAAATTACCTAACTCGCCTTTATATATAATGTAGCGTACCTTTTTAATATTCGTATAGAATATGTAAAATACATAGAATAAATAGTACTAGAAGTTTAGTTTATAGGAAACAAGCCATTACCCAACTTGATTTGTAAACTTAGACGCACACTACATAAACGTGTCATATCTTAGTATACTACTAACATAGAAACAAAATCATTTTATAAAAGTAATTGTTAATAAAACTGCGTTTTAAATACTACTTATAAAACTCAACTGTAGAAACAGATTTAGTTTTAATTAAAAATATAGAAATAGACTATTACGCTATATAAACAGTTTTGCATAAGTAGATCTATTTTTAAGACTTTACATTCATTTTTATTTAAGTTTAATTGATTTCGAGTTTGAAACAGTGGTACAAAGAAACACTAATGTGTTGATATCTTATAACAAAACCATGACAATATTTTTTCATACTATAAATGACTTTCCTAGAAATACTTTTGTATAGAAGTTATTAGCAAACACACGTAATGCCATTTTTAAGAATTCCGTGCATTCAACAGGTTACTCCCCTTATTGAAGTAATATTTTCTAAATCAAGCATCGACGATTTGATTTATAGTATCTTGCGAAGTTCCCAAAGAAACATCTTTCTGCGCTATTGACCTAAATACAGAGTTTAGTACAAAAGTTATTAATACAATTCTATACTATTAACAAATTTACATCAAAGTCATGAATGTTTAATATTCTGTTTGTCTTTTCAAAGTTTCATAAACTATAACTATTTAATTAACAGATCAACTTAAGACTCTCTTTTAACATACTTTAAGTGGATGCTTTATTCTATTAATATTAATATGTAACCATAAATACAACCACTGAATGTTGATAATTGTTAACAGCTTCAAGGACATTTTAAAAAAGAAACCAGTTAGAAATCTTAATAGATGAACCCCAAACGTTGCCCTTTGGCCAGGCTTTCGAAATAACTACCCAAATAAAATTTTACAACAAAATTTGAAACTGTCACATACTTTGTTTCAGATTTTAAAGACTATATTCGAATGTAGGTTACAGTATGAATATATTTAAGTTACAAGTTATTGTACATGATTGATGTAAGGTTAATAGTCATTGTGTATTAAATTTGAAATAATAAAGAATCTGGGGTGTAACTTTTTATTGTTGTAATTGCATACTCTTCCCTAAAATTTTGATAAAAAAAATTTAAGATTATATGATTATTAAAAAGAGATAAAATTTCAGAATACCGCATAACATCTTCGATTATACGTTGGACCTAAATAGTTATTAAGACTCATAAATCATTATCAGTGTATTGAGAAAATTAAAGTTACAGCAAAATAGAAATGGTCCCCATAAGGATATTAATTAAATAAAGTAATTGCGGGCAATGTTCTAAGATCAACCTTACGGGTACAATTAGTGTAAAATATGTAAAATAAACAGATTGATATTATTAGAGATCTCGCGCAGCTGTTGTAATTTTTCACATGCTGTCACCTCCTTTACAATGTATCCTATCCTTCCCCGGTGTTCGAACGAAGTACCACAATGATTCCACTCTACCTTTTTGTGGTGAACCCTGTCTAAAGCTAAAGAGAGCGGGAGGCCTTTGATATATAGAGTACTGTGTAGAATTATTTTTTAATCAAAATCTATCCATGCGATTCTTGTGGCAGATCGTTGATCAAGTCTGATAACCTACACAGACATGGCAGAACAAGCTTAATGTTTAGAAATGGTAAGTTTGTATTGCATTTTTGTTACAAATATTAACTAAGTGCACTTAAATATGGAGGAATCTCCTTCAAAATTACTTAAGACACCCTCAGTTACATCTACAAGTAGTATCCAGAACTACTAGAATGGTAAGTTATCTTCATTTTTAAACTATGGCACATTAACGCTGTTTAATAGGTGTTGCTGTAAAATCCACCAAAAATCAACTGACCCCTCAAAACAGTGTTATTGACAATAAAAACACCCGTCAAGGTAGGTTATAATGTATTCGTTTCTATATTTATTGTTATTGTTAAAAGTAATTATAGGTATGGTGCCTTCCGCTCATATTTATTGCAACAATTGTAATGAATAGGTTCCTAGAAGGTATCATGAGAGACATTTGCGCAATAATCGGCACAAAGTTTCAGCCTAATCCCGATGGGAAATTTACTATTACAACGTGTGGGCATGAGTCCCACTCATTCTCCTACTACATCAAATTCTCTTTTAATGATAAGATAATACATCGACATTTCTAAGTTATCGCGGACCAAATGCAGCTCATACATTTATGAAACGGTTAGAAGCCTATGTTAACTATATACTCGTATGTCAAGGATATTTACGTCATCCTGTACCTATGAATGATATAATAATTTAATGAAATTAAAAAACACGTAAACGCCGTGGTTTGTCTTATTCGTAATATGTGTAATAAACCTATTAACAGTTTGGAAATTAAAGTGCGTGATCACTCACACATTTTGGGAGATTTCGTAGGCCCGGATTATTCAATTTGCAATTAAAATTAGAAATTACCGAAGTTTATAGTGATCTTCTTTCACAATTTAACGGATATGATTCTCATCTTTTTATTAAGCATCTTGCATTACTAACGGGCAAAATTGACGTCATCACGCAATATAAGGAAAGGTATGTTTGATTTAGTAAACACATGTTAGTTGATGAAGTAGCTGATAAATCGGACAAATTACAAAAGGTATATTTACGTTTGTAATTTTTGGATAGCACACGTTTTCTAAATTCTTAATTAGACAAAATTAGTGACAATTTAACAGACGATCAATGTCGTGAAATTAAAAAGGATTTTGGAGCTAACTTAAAATTCAATTTGGCCAGACAGGAAGGCATATTTCCCTATTCTCACGTTGATGGTTTTGAAAAATTGAATGACACTTGTTTGCCGCCACTCAAATGGTTCTATGATAAACTTACAGGAAAGCACATTACAGGTGATGATTATTAAAGAGCATTGGACTTATGGAATCTACTTATATGTAAAACTTTAGGCGACTATAATGACGTTTATTTAAAAATAGATGTCCACCTGTTGGTTCATACACTTGAAAACTGCAAAACGGTATATGAGGGTATATGGGCTCGATCCACTCCAACGTTTAATCGCTACAGGTCTTAACTTCGATGCCATGTTGAAAAGTGCATCTGTATAGTTGGGCATTTTGACAGATCTTGACATGGTTCACTTTTTCAGAAAATATATTTGGGGCGGTGAGCATCTGCGAAGAGGGGAAATCTATCGCAAATAATAAATTCATTTCAAATTATAATTCTGAGAAACATAATTTTTATAAAATGTACTTGGAAGCTACAAACCGTAACGGTCACATCATGCGTCAATACCTTCCACAGAGCGATTTCAACTGGTTAAGTCAGGAACAAATTCAAAACTTTAACTTTCTCGATATTTCCGATAAAGCTGATTTTGGCCATGTTCTAGAGGTAGACTTAAGTTATCCAGAAACTTTACATAACGCACACAATGACCTTCCTTTCTCACCGGAATCCAGGACTACACCAAATGCCCCCACCATGCATAAGAAGTTGATTCCAAATTTACATGATAAAACAAAGTATTACATTCATTATAAAAATTTAAAGCAATGCTTACTGAAAGGATTGATTTTAACTAAAATTCATAGAATTCTCAAGTTTTGACAGTCTCCATAGTTAATACCATACATTGACTTGAATAGAAAGTTAAGAAATGAATCAACTAACAAATCAAATAAAAATTTCTTTAAGTTAATGGTCAATAGTATTTACAGTAAATCCATGGAAAACGTCAATAATAGGGTAGACGTCAATTTAGTGAGTCACTGAGAAACAATTGGTAGAAAACACGGTGCTGAAAAGTATATATCCAAAACTAATTTCAGTCAATTTCTTCTATTTAAATATATGAACGATACTCCTTGTATAAAGTTCACTAATTCATATTTAACATTTAAAAGAATATAATCGGTTTTTCATTTACCGTTATAATTATGTTTCAAATTCTAACTATAATCTGCTAATTAAAATAATGTATAATATCGATCTTTCAATAGTAATAAATTACTGGATAGATGATCAGCCTTTGCACAATTTTCAAAGGTACTGTGCTTAGAAAATTGGTCAAATTGTATACGTTTTTGAATGTAATATAAAAATACAAATATAAGATCTAAAGTATTTTTATATTGTTTGTAATGAAAAGGTGCATTTAAATATATGCAGGTGTATGTGGTCTGGGTCCTGCTTACAGCTATTGGGTGTTATTAAATAGAATCTTATTTTATGTTTTTATAGCACATTTTTCCCTTAAGAATTATTAATTTAGGTTGCAGAATTTTCTAAAAATCTTGCATTATACAAGGTGAACTGCTTATATAGTGAATCTAATAATAAATAGATAGTAATTTATCATTGAAAATTGATTTATTGTTTTTCATATAGACTTTTGCATTCCTTCAAACCAATTGCCAAAACATTTTTGCCACTCTGTTTGAGACATCTCCAAAACATGGGTTTGGTTCACCTTGAAACATACATACAGTCGACTGCTGTTCACTTTCCAGTTCATAGGTATATATCCATGATTCGTCATCTGTTAAAATATTATATACGTCTTTAAAAGTACCGACATTGTATTTTGTAAGAAGTTGCTTCCATTAATCGATACGGGCATCATTTTCAGATGTTTCCAAATTATGTGGGACCCAACTTGAACAAAACTTTTTCACGGCTAAATGTTCATACAATATTTTATATATGCTGGTCGAATTAATGTATAGGGTTGCCTCAATCTCACAGTATGTCACATGGCGATCTTACATTATCAGTTTTTGCACAATAGCAATGTTTTCTGGCACATTAAACTCATTTTACCAGCATTTCTCACTGGCAACGGATTGGACTTCATCTCCAAAGTCGAAATAAGTTGATTGATACGCTCTTGCCTAGATAATTCACGTTGAAAGTCCTAATAAATCATCGCACGAAAATTTTCACGGGTTCATTCCACTTTTACGCTGAGGCATAATTTTAAAGTCATTATAAACACCACTAACCACCCTCAAATGTGAAAAACTTCTGAATAAGTTTATGTTCAAACATCCCAAACTTTCCATTACAAATGTTAGATGGCGTCTTAAATACGCAGTGTTCCCAAGGCCCACAATATAAGTAGTACCCCTCGTAATTTAGGGTGAACTAAATTACAAAATAAATGTAAATTAATTTTAGAACGTGACAACGTCGAACACATACTCTAAGATTTCCTTTTATATTGAAAGCTAGGTATTGAATATTATAAATGACATTAACAATGTTGAATTATCTTCAAGTAATACCTTTAACTTCATGTGATATTCTCCATGATAGTCACACAACTAACAATCATAGCTAAATTTAAAACTCATCTGAAAATAATACATGAACATTCTTTGAAAATGATGTCTTGATATTTATACTAATTCATTTATAAGAAATTTGATTGAATTGTTGTGCTAATGCATTTCTGTTGATCAATAAAACTGTTATTATTATATTTTATAAATATATCAATAAACTTATAACCTACATTAAATTGTAGGAAAGTTGTATAATAATTAATTTAACTTAAAATGACCTTTGTAAAAGCTTTGAGTTGGTACAAGGCATAATCTTGAAACCTAGTGACATTGAAAAGAGTATCCTTGAAGGTGAGTACATTGCTCGCCTCAAAAATGACCGTAGAGGGTGACCCCAAAATCATGAGCGTTACATCTTCGATGGGTAAAACTAGTAGATAGTGCTTACAATCGTAAGAAAGACTAGTGTTGCAGTAAACTTCTTTGAAAACGGTTAAAATAAAGTAAATTATAATCGCAGCAGCTGCAATTGGAGTACTGCAACTAACCTCTTCATATGACGCTGGTGACTACATATTACAACAAATTCAAGGAGATCACATAGGAGGTCTGACTACATTACAAGAAGTAACCAACTATTTCACGGATGACTACTTTACAGCTTTCAGCATAAAGTTGACACGTCCATCCAACTCAGTGATAAATCTAATAAAAAGATACCTTAAAAAGGAATACTGCTCAAACAACATACTGTTTAGAATATTATTGTTGATATATTTTTTATATTTTAATATGATTATATATTTATCATGGCAATTACGTAAGTAACAGTAAGTTATGAGGTCAGGTACAGATAAGGACATAAACAAGAAGCTTAGATATGCAGAGTATTAGGTTTAGATAAGAAACTTAAAAACTAGTAAGATAGGTAAAACAGTTTAGCTTTTGCTTTGCACTCCTATCTTTGACATTGCTTATATGCTTATATTATAATAGACAATTAAAATTTAAGTAGTGTATTCATTATAAATAAAATATTGTATTCCATTTAAATTAAATATTTTGAAAATATTCTTGTGTATTTTATTGTACATTTATTATAAATCATTTTATATATAATCATTATATATGGCGATTACGCAAGTAACTGTATATTCATTATAAATAAAATATTGTATTCCATTCGAATTAAATATTTTGAAGATATTCTAGTGTGTTTTGTTGTACATTTATTATAAATCAGTTTATTTAATTAATCTCTTAAAAATTGTCCTAGTAAGAGGTTGACCTGGGTACAAACCATAACTCTAAACTCGACTGACCTTGGAAAAGAGTGTCCTTGAACATTATCGGCTTTTAAAATATGTTAATCTCTGACCTTGAAAAATGGCCTTGGAGGGTGACCTCCAAAATGAGAAGCAAGTACACACTAACGCACTCTACTAGAATCCTAAGTTGTTTATCTTGCAAACAAAATATACCAAATGTCCGTCTCCAATTTTTACAATTTGCGTTATGATACAAACAGCTTAAATCTGAGAGTAGAAATTTGTTGCCAGGGAATAAAACTAGAGTCAATTTTTACTGCTGTATTAGTCTACCTTGGAAGTTTCACATAAAAACAGTAGTTTCAATCAAATGATAAGAACATTAATATGTACGCCTTCGTGCTGTATGCTAACTTAATGTTTCTTGATCTTCACAGCTTACTTTAAGGGATGCAATTACCCTCAAAAATAATCGAAACTGATCATTACATATTTTAGTATAGTGCAATTTTTGTGAAAAAAATGTATTTTGTAAATAAGATGAAAAAAGATGTAAGAATTTCTACGTTTTCGTGAAAAATTTTTATAAATACCAGCTTAATGCAGCAAACCGTATTTATAGAATGAGTTTTGTAAATATTTATATTTTTTGTAGGAAATATTATTCAGCGAGGTTAAAAGTTGGTAATGTTACGTTGAAGTGTTGCTTTCTCTCAAGGTTTTGCATATATAAAGAAATATTTCTTTCCCATTCATCATATGCAATATTATGTTCTCATTTATTGGGGGAATACAAAGAGTAGTTATATACTTGCTTTTCTACTTGCTAATAGAAATTGATATTTTACGGGCAACTAAGTCAGGGGTTATAGTGTTAAATAATAATGGTTAGCCATTAGTGAAAAGCTTTATAATCAAATACAAGAAAATATAGTAACTGTAAATAAAAATTTTACTACAACCTTAAGAACAGTCGTTCCGTATACCATTTATGAAAAACTTTATACAGTTTCGCAATTAAAATTCCTATTAACCAATAATAATACTGTTGAAAATGATAGATCTGTAATTTAACAACATTCTTTATAAAATGCTGTAAATTTTGAATGAAGCAATCATCTATTTGGATACATAATGACGAGTACTCTATATGCTATACACAACGTGTTATAAAATAACATGAGTTCCTTAAACGGGATAGACTTTAAAGATCTTGTAGATTACGAGAACAATCTTAAAAGGACTTCCTGGGCTTTTGCCTAAAATGCTCGAAGACTTCTATACAGTATAGGAAGAAATAACCTATTACATAGAAATGAATATATTGCCGATTCACTGTACTATCAATACTTACTAAAGAGTTTTATCTTACTTTCCGAAATACCACACACTTTAGAAAGGAACCAAAGCCCACCCTTTATACAGATAAAATGAACGTTTTTACATTTACTTGAGCGTTTTATAATATATATATATTGTAGTCCATATATAAAAATGATTGAGTATGCAAACATTTCGTAAATTTTGTATGGAATTTAACGTTTGCTCGAGTTAGTGCTACAGAGTACTCGTTTCTGTCGTTTATGAAATTATTTGGGCAGGAAAATATTTATGGTTTAAAGTGCAAACTATTTCAATGAAAATTATTAGGATAATTTCATTCGAATACATGTTATATACATATATAAGTTTCTGACTATAAATCTAATGTTTAATTAATTCTCCTTCTATACTGCAAGACATACTTTTAATGATTGATTGGAGTTCTCGGGCACGATGACGATGGTTACGATTGTAGTCCCGTGAAGATACAACCGCCACGCCCAGATTGATTGTATTAATTGATTTGTTCCAGTTCGCATAATGAAGTAGAAATTGCAACAGGTCACACAACGTCGCCACGCGTCGATATGCTTGATTGAGTATATCTATTGCATCTATGGGCGATTAACGGCGAAAACGGCGCGAGCCCATGAGTGGGGCTAGTCATAGTACCTATGGCACTTCATTTTATTATAATTCGATTTCACTAACCTACAACCGACGACAAGCGGCAATTGCGTAATGTAACTGTACTAATCACAACGATTCGCGGAAGCAATCCCCATTGGACAATTCACCCCACCTGAAAACATTCAACTGCACTTATTGCCAGAGACACGCCGAAAATTACTCTCTACCTCGATCAAACGTAGGGTATTGACGCCGCTCCGGTGAAACCGCGCTTAGGTGGCTTGAAAGATACTTCGATATCATACTGTTGTGAAATTATCATACAAATATTTAAGTTACTACACTATTATAATTGAGTAAAATTGCGTTTATTAATATCTAGCAATTATGTTATTAAACTAAGGTTCATATTATATATTCAGAAAAAAGTAACCAAGTTATTATAATTATTCTACCGCTTTAATTGCTTAATCTGCATCTAACCTCTTATCTAGGTTTCGATATTAGGTGACATTATCAGGTATGTATTCGCTTAAGTGGTACTAGTTTTGTTACTTGATAGATATAGCTTTTTAAATATCAAATACAGGAAGGAAAAGCGGGAATAACTCCGTAGTGACTTACATTGGTGTAATACTAACTTCAAGATCTATGCAATACCTTGTTTTTTAAATAAGACAGTGTTTGGGAGTAGGAAAGTATTTGACTTAAGATAAATGTAATAGTTTATGGTGACCTTATAGTTAAATCGTATGTCTTCAAACTACTTAATAATGTTCTACGAAATCTTTCAAAAATAATCTACTTAAGTTGATGAAAATCCTACATATCATACGATCTAGAACCAGTTGCAAAACCAGCAACATTGGAATTACTACAACTTCAATTTTATATGTGTTTTAATATAATCATTATTGTGGTCATTGATGTACAAAGCCTTTTTCATAGCTATTTATAATGAAATAATAACGACTATCAACCATGCCTACGTGAAAAACTAGTTAGATTGTACTACTTTAGCACCTAAAATGTACGTCAGAGTAATATGTGTTTACATTATGCAGTTTCTATGGTTTTACATATTCCATTCCACTTGATATGTACGTCTAAAAACATGTATTTTGAATATAACAGTACATTATAGTTTTTACATAAAGAACAATCATTTGTTTTACGTTTTCGCGGTTAAAACGAACATATCACCTCTTCAGCACTTTCTATTATTTGTTGGACCATACTATTCCTAACTACATTCTATTGGATTTTGCAATCTTCGTTTACGTACAATTCTATATAAAAACTCAACTGTACAATATTAATAATTGAATTATATTTATATATCCTAAATTCAACTGAACACAAAATTTTCAGCAAAGAATAGATTAAAATCTACACTTTAAAGTTTGACTAAACAGAAATTTAAACGAATCGTTTGTTTATAATAGATACTTTTCAATTGTAAAAATATATCGTAGGAGAATAATGAATGTGAATTTTTAGCAAATAATTACAAAGGAATATTTTTAAATTATCATCAATGAGCTTATACTGTGAAATTATAGCATACGGTTAACCCTTTGAGTTAAATAGGTCTTATAACAACAATGTAATCGTTACAATGTGAAATTCTTTGTAGATAAGTTTTACTTTTAATAGCACTTTCGTAGTTAATTATAATTATTTAAGTTAGAATATTTAGAAAGCTTTAATATTCATAATTGTTGAGGAATGTATTTAATTAATAAAGTAATGACTACGAATATTTGGGTTATTCTTACTTGTGAAGAAATTTGCATCTAGGCTGGTCAAATGAACGATTTTTGGCACTATAGCATTACAATTAATTTATAATCGAAAGTAAAATTGACCAAAAAAAAGTACATTGAGTGAAAGATTTATTTGCTATTAATAAATCCGCAATGTACCAAACAAATGCTTGTTTTGAATGCTGCCTACAAACATTTAGTTACATGAAAATAATTATTTGTTTAAACCTTTACAAAAAATTTGTTGTAATAAGTATAAGTTACTTTAGCAAAAATTAAAAAATATTTCAATTGAATAATTGCCTAAAGGAATGAAATCATTACATTTGCAAAATTCTTCATTTATTAAAATAATTGGAAGCAATAGAACATAAAAATAATAAAATAAACAAAATTTTATTACAATAATCATACCCATTTTAATACATTTTACATAAATGTACGACAAATAAATTAAATGAAGCAATTAAAATACAAATAAATGAATAATACATATGTAAATGATAATAATAGATAGGTACATACTTACAAAGTATAGAAAAAAATTAGTTAATCTATAATGTTACGTCCAGGAAGTAGAATTACCCATTTCATGAAAAGGATGTGGAAAAACACAACGCGTTTGCCAAATCGCCTAATTCCTACATCGCCAAAATTGTAATATGGCATTCTGAAAGATACAAGAATCATTATCTATTATGTACAATATATCTAATGTTCGTTTCGCGTGAATACGTACTTGAAGGTAGCAATAATTACTTATCACATCTATAAGTTTCCACCAAATTTGACATAATAAGATAATTTACTATATTATATATCTATGTAAGCGCATATAATATGAATACCATTAAAAGTTTGATAAGAAGTTTCAACTTCCGATTGTTTGTAACGTAACGCAGTTTCTGCCAAGCAATTTTTTGTAGATTTATTTTCTTGTCAAGAAATTAGTTTGTTTTGTGTTATTTAACCTTTGTTGCAATATAATACTTTACACATGTGCATATCATAATGCAAATGCAGCGGATTACATTTGCCACGTGAATACGTAATTATAGATGATGGAATACTATAAACAAATTCCACGGTTGTTCAGGGATTTATATACGTATTAGTATTTAATTTTACAAAATTTAAAAATAATAAAAATAACTAGAATTTTACTTTTAATAATAAAGAGAACAATATACAACGCTAAAATATAAAATTGTCTTATTTATAAAGTTAAGCATCACAGTACGATTGTATTTGTTTCTAAAAGCTACCATAAATACATGGGTTTTGTAAGAAATGAAAAATACTTACCTTCAAATTTTGTAATAAGTGTTTCAAGACCCAATTAGTAAGGAGATTCTTTAAAAATTTCTCAGACGTACAAAATTGAGTACGGCGCAGAAACATGTATACGTTCAAGGAAGGCGTAGAGATCAATAACGCAGGGTTTGCTGATATGGTGCATATTTTGTTTTTGATGACATCGCGCTTGTTTCTTTAGCATGCACTTTACTTGATAAGTAATTATTTCCTTTTCAGAAACAAATTTGTTCTGGAAAATGCAATATAAACCCTTATAAAATTATAAGAGAATAACTGAAAGTTTATCATTAATTTAAAGTATACCGTCCAACCTTACCTCTGACTTTACTTATTTTATACGATACGTACTGCATAGTTCTCCCTAATGAATGCCTTTTCGGACTTACCACATGTGTAGATGTCCACTGCCATTTTGTTACTTTAAGATAAATATTGAATTTTGTAGACATAAATAGCACTAATGCAATTAGTAATTGATATTTGTGCACAAAGAAGAATCCTAGAATACGTCGAAACTATGACTTTGTTGCCACAAATGAAGCTTTACTAATATTCACCAAATTCGTTCAACGCAATAAAATATTTAAGTTGAAGGTACCTACTACTTTGTCTATTATTATATAGGCATATCCTTGAAAAAACACCATAACTAATGTTAACGCTTGTGTCCAAACGAAGCAATTTATTTACCATTATTATTCCGTCATCTCAGTGTATAATGCAAACAATACAAGTAAACTTTATGTTTTGACGAGATTAAGTTTCTATAGCAATATAACTAGTAAACGATAATTAGCGCCCTTGCGAAGTATGGCGTCTTTTAATTACCTCGTGTAATTTGGTTCGCCTTCAAATGTGTTATCGTATAAGTTATATACGAGATTTAGACAAATACTTCCTGAAATGTTTAAATTTCGCGCACTACACGTATCCGATTGAAACTATTTGTTCTCCTGATGTTGCTACGCATATTCCTGTTACATGTGTCAATATGCGGCCACGTTAAAATTCTACTTATACCTATACTAATTCTAGAATACTTTATCTTTAATACCATTGCTTTATTTCTAATTGAAATTTAACTTTAAATTTCATCATGTGCATACAATACTGAAATTATAACTTTTTAGCAGAACTTAAGTTGAAGCTAGTTGCGAAACTAGATTTAGTATATTGCTAAGTTTATTTAAAGTATTTCTTAATTATTCTAAAGACTCATTTCATATTAATAATTCTATATATTTGTAATTAATCAGGATTTGAATTCAAAACGACATTCGTGTTTATATATTCTCGTAATAGTTAGTGTATTCATAGCAAGGTTTATTGTAGCTATAGTCAAGTTACACTTAAACTTGCAAATTTCGGATTAACCTAAGACCAGTCCCTAGAAACAGTTTAATAGTAGAAAGAATATTCGATGGGTATTATTGACACACGGGACAATTTTAAATAGAAAATATTTTGTCACTAAGGTATAAGGAGTAAAAAGAACAGCCAGTATGACATAGAACAGTATAACGTCGTATAAACAGAGGTTCTTCAGCGTTTTATTAAACTTGCATATATTTCTATTTTGATTTATTTGTAGAGGAAATGGGCATTATTAAGGTGCTAAACACCGATATAATTAGTTAATGAAAATGTTGAAATTTTAAGCCCCTGACAATAAAATATTATTCATTAGTCTAAGTAAAACTTAACCAAGGAGAGAAATAGGTATAAATCATAGAATGTATTACTAGAAATAAGATTAAGCTAAAATGCTCAATTTAGAGTGAGAATATGAATACATTTTCTTGTACCTAATGTATTATTACTAATGACATTTTATTCATACTACTACCGATTTCTTTTCAATGAGTTACTATTGTTTTTATTTTTGTATTAAAATAACACATATTTGATTGATATAAATATACGAGGTATGACGTGACACACTTGAAATTGTGTGACTTACTTTTTTTCGCGTGCTCAAAACTTTAACATCTTTATTAACTAGTTATAACAGTATTTATCACCTTTTAACAATCTTTATTTCGGCATATTTTCTACAATTAATTAAACAAAGGACAAATAAATACAAATATATATCTATGCGAGTTTAAAAAAATGATTAAGCACTTTTGACTATGCTAAGCTTTACTGTTGTATGTCGTATTGTCTGTTTCTTTTACTTATTTTAGCAGTATATTTTCTATTTCAAATTATACCTCATATTTATCTATCTATTGTTACGCTGCCCCTAAGGGCTATCTTAAGTTAATCCGAAGTGTGCAAATTTAAATGTAAGTTGACTTAATGAGGACTGAAAGCAGGCGTTCTTCTGGCTGGAGCTATCGTAGGAGTAATGTTACTTAATTATATTTTTCATCTGCAGTTTCAAAACTCGCGATTTAGACTTTTATCTTAAATTATAGTGATTATGTAGTTATTGATATAACACTATTTATCACTAATTGTATTTCGAAGATAGGCTCCGAATGTATTTTTTTGTCTTCTGCGTTCTTTAATTTTAGAGTAACGCAGAAAATATTTGAATTGGAATATTTTGCGATTTTTTGCCTTTCGCAATAACTACAACTTATCTATAATAGTGGTGCAATTTCTTAAGGTACTAATTTGTGGAATAGAATTTATAGAAGAGAGCAAGTGATTAATTTTATTTCTTTCCATTGTGAATCAATTAGAAGTCAGTCGCTTTGTGTAAAGGTAAACGTTAGCTTAATTTAATCTATATTTTATATAAAATATCTGTCTCGTTATCACTTATGCTTCATTAATTATTTAATATTACAAAGAATGGTATGGCACGTTATAGCACGTTTATGAGACTGCATACGTACTATAATTGCTTGACTTCGATATTTTCAAAGGCAGATTCCCCAAATTAGTAAGCCAGCTCTTTAGCAACAAAATTTTGAGGATTTTTCTCTTTTAAATTAGATCTTATCTTTATTTACATTCATAATGTTTCAGGTTCCAAATCATATCAACTCATTTATATTAAAATTAAATTAAGTTTCGGTTATTATTAAGACTTTAATGTGGCTAAATAGAATTATGCATTCATAAATCTAAGTATCGTAACATTAATTTATATTCATTCTTGATAGTGCATTTAAACTGTATTTGCTGTTTAAACCTTAATTCTCATTGGTCCTTATTTGGTTTTATAACATTAAACATGATACAGCTCTGCATTCCGATTCCAAGTAAATAATACCAATTATCAACCTGACCCTTATCGTTTCAATAAGATAACTCCATCCGCCTACTAAAGTATTATTGGAAGCTCCTACTCTTTCTAGATTCTGTTACCAACAATCGCATTTTGTTATGTGATTACTGAAATTTTCTTGTTTAAACCTCGGTCTCATTTATAATCATTAAATTATCTCTATTGTAATTTGAAATTACATAAAGTTAGCCTTAAGATAGATTACAACTTATTACAAGACTTCTTTTGAACGTTCTTATTGAATTGTTATTTCAAAGTTTGATTCAATTAATGCATTTATTGAATGTACTATAATTTATTTCTGTTTTGTTATTTTTACTTCTACATGGTAGCATCTACAAGTTCTGTATTCCAGTATATCAAACTCTAATTTTAAAATATTCCCCTTTAAATTGTATATATTTATGCATTCAATGGAAACAACTATCAAAACAAAAATTTCACTCTTGCTGAGTTTTATACAAGACGAAATCGAAGTAACGCATGTGGCAGAAACACCAGTGTTTAACAACGGCCGGCAAAGCGACAGTGGAGCGAGGCGTGGTTCTTCTGTACTTCGAAGCTAAACATTGTCGGAAAAATAAGTCTAAAATCGGCAAATATGGGCGCCACCGTTTTCAAGACCACCGCAGACAGGTAATGTTCAAAGAACACCCTATATGTCACGATATAAATGGACCTTACCTTATAAACGGAAAACAGACGCTAACGATACTGCAGTAACGAGATTCAAAACTGAAAGAAAGGTTCTTATTCTAACGGCGCTTCTTTACCTAATATCATCCTATATATGAGAATCGAAGAACTGATACTGCATTACTAATTTTGTTATTTGAAAAATTGAGAGCGTGCGGTGCATTGATTAAAATAACTGCGGGCTGATCTCAATACTGACCACCCGATATAACATTTAATGAACTAGACTTTAAATTCTTTCAACAAACAATATTGATGCAGAAATAAATACTTTAAGGACCTGTACCATTCATTAAATTTGCAAAATACAAGATTACTTCTCCATCCGCACAGTAGATTTAAACTAGCACTTTAAGTCGTAATGTGATTTAATAAATAACAATACTTCGAAGCACACAAATATTCATATATTGGTTTACTTTTGGTACGATTTACACAATTAGCACAAATTCAATTTTTAACGTGAACTAAATAATACTTAAGTACTAAAACATGATACATTGGTTAGCGAGGCTCCTAGGCCCACGTTTTATAGAAATATTCGAGCAGCCGCTCCTGAACACAGCCTGAATTGCATCAAAGTAAACAGGTTGCGAAGAGGAGCTCTAGGGTGTTTCTAACGACATAATAAGTTTTAAAAATATAATACAATTGGGTACTCAGGGTATGGTAATCTTAAAGTTAATAAG
>JAHWXV010075627.1:0-15638 GCA_024586415.1 Phrixothrix hirtus
TCTTTCTTTATTTATTGAATTTAAAATTTCATTTGCAGTTTCTTGGGTTGGATTGTTTTTATGTTTATTGTAAAGTTTATTAGTTTCTTCAGACCAGCCAGAAATATATTCTTTACGAAAACCTCTAGATATAAATTTCTTTGCAGCACTCTTAGCTACTCCAACGAATCTATCATAATTACTGAATACTGGATCTATCCATCTAATATTTGAATCAACGGTATTTAGAAAACCTTTCCAATTTGCTTTATGAAAATTCCAACGAGGTTTTTCTAATGAAGAAGCTAGAGGAAGTTGTAGACCAATCTTTAACAAAGTTGGTCGATATTGACTATAAGGAAAATCATTTGGTACTTGTCTATAACAACTAAGAGGTTTATAATCTCTATCTATGGTTACCAAACATAAATCGGGATTATAATCTCTTTGCCACCCTGCCGATCTAAAACTTTTCTTATCTGTCGCATCATAAATTAACTCAATATTTATTAAATTTTAATACAATATTTATTTTGTACTGTTTATTCGAAGTGTTATTAGTTTTAGATTAATTGTCATTTAGGTGGGGTTTATCTAAAAAAGGCTACTGTGAAATAATTGAGTGTCATATGACTTGATTATGTACACGTATAATAAAGTTGTTTATAATTAGTTTCGTGGATATCAAATCACCCCTTATTATATAAACTTGAAATGAAACCAGAGTTCTTAGGGTTTTATCATGTATTTTATTAATACTTATTAAATTAGTAATTTTCAGAATTCCTTTAATGGACTTCTTTTGATTCTTTATAAAAAAAATTGAATGCAACAAATTTAAGTAAATCATTGTACCGCTTGTAACACGTACAAAGGCGTTCTGACAGCCCACTCCCTCGATGTGTAGTGGAAAGTGGCAAAACCTTTACCTATTCGCTGCGTTTTCTCCTTGTTTTCTGAAGCGTTGACTCTTCACTTATTCTTACGTTTAATAAGCTGTAAATTAGTTTTCTCAACGAAATAATTATTCTACTGCTAATACCAATGAAACATAGCTCTAAATTATATGAAGCTTTCGTTAAAAATTACTGCTAATTGATGATGTACTTCAAATTGTTACTGATTAGAAAATGTTTTGCATTACGACTCAAATACACCTAAATCATCCATAAATGGTAATACTATTTTAATATGTTCCACAAATTGTTTGGTGTTATAAATATGTTGACGGAAACTGTCTTTCCCGTCCACTGTCATTAGATTTTCAAATGAAGCGTCGCTTCTAGTTCCTGATTTGACGAAAGGTAATACTGTCATTGCTCCGACTAATCCTGTAAACAAAATATTATATTAATAGTTGGTGGTTAGGGCCAATTTCATAATAAACTTAATTTCTTTAACTTTATAGTTAATTTTACCTCTCTGACTATGATTGCCTATTACTGGTTACCCTTTGACGGATTGACTAATTACTCTAAAAAAATTTAGCTATTTTAATTAAAACGCAAACTGGTTTTAGTTTCAGGTAACCAACGCATTTTTAAATGAGTTGTTATTATCCTAGGGATCAAAGATCCTTGTGGAGGACAATAGCTTTATAGTCCTGATTCCGTTACGTGAAAATTTGAATATAAATTCGTAATTAATTTTATTTAATTTGTAGGTCCCACAAGTCGATATTTTATTCCAATAATTAAATAAAAGTAACGCGTAAATACATATATTGAAAAATAAAATATATAAGCGCGTCCAAAATTCTTGCAACATTAGTCATTCATTTGGGAATACCCGGTATATATAAGCGAATTATTAATAAATTTAATTGGTAAACCACCAGTATCATTTTTATATCTATATTTATAAACGAGGATTTTAAAATTGCAAATCCATTTTTGAATACACTCGGTAAAATTCAAAAATTTCCAGTTCATGCTTTGTTTTAAAGACGCAACGCCAGCTTTCTCATGAGAACGTTTACGATTCTAAAAATAAATTGTAATAAACGCCGTAAGTATGAGGTGCCTAAGAGCTGCATGTGGCAAAATGGGACGTGACAGAGTAATGACGAATGGGCGATGAATACGTGCCAGGTAAAGATGCCACTACCTGAACTGTACGAAAGAAGTGCAATAAGATGGTTTGAATATGTGGAACGAATAAGTAATGAACGATTAACAAAGAGAATATATGAGTCAGGTATGAATGGGAAACTAAGTAGGGGCAGACCGAGAAAGAAAGAAAGAAATTGTAAAAGGAAAGGGAATAAAGAGCACAAAAAATAGGAGAGCTTGCCAAAAACGTTGTATGAATTTAATGGAAGCTAAAGAAGTGTATAAGGACAGAAAGTAATAGAGAAAAGTAGTGAATTGGTGATAGTAGAGATAGTAGAATTGGTGAGTAATAGTGGAATGGTGTGGATACTGTATGACCTAACAACATGCATTCCAGTAGAAGTAGTTCTCCTGCCCCCAAATACAACCCCGATAATCCAACCAATGGATCCAGGCGTAATATCCAATTTTAAAGCTTATTACCTGCGACGGATATTCCGACAACTGCTAGATAAAACCGACAAAGAAGATAAACAATCCATTAGAGAATTTTGGAAAAACTATAGTATCATGGATGCTGTAAACAATATCAATCGTTCCTGGAACGAAGTGGCCGAGAAATGTTTGAAAGGAATATGGAAGAGCGTATGGTCGGAGATAAACAAGGACGTTGACACAAGAGAATTCATTGTTGATGTCGGCGAAATTGTCAAGATAGCTAATGAAATAGGGTTGGATAATATAAATGCGCAGGATATTGCAAGTGATTAAAATCTTTCCAACGACGATCTTAATGGATTAGTAGAACAACAAGTGCACGAAGATGACAAAATTAGCGGTTATGAAGATGATGAGCAAAAGGAACTTTCAACTGATTTTCTAAAAAAAGTTTAGCAACTATAACGGAAATTATAGATCAAAGTTTATTAGAAGTTCAAAAGTAAGACGAAGTGCCATTGATGCGATGTCTTGCTATCGGCAACTGCTTGCTGAATGAAACAGGAAAAGGCAAACGACGTTAGATGACTTATTCACAAAAAACAAAAGATGTCAGATGACGAAGTACCTTTGTCATCACAAAGATAACTTCTTTACTCGAATTTTTTCTGATTTTCATGAATTTTTTATGAACAAAAATCGGTATTAGCAATAAAAAAGTCTATAATGTAATAAAAAAGTATTTAACAGTAAATTTTACAAAATAAAACAAAAAAAACTGAGAAATTTTCTTATTTTTTGTTCTGTTTCACTTATCCACATTATTTACGTGTTAAGATGGCCTTCTTTAACGCTGTTTGGTTTAGCGCTGGAACTTATTGGAACGCATCCTCCCCGTTAAGCGGGGTCTTACTGTATTATAATTTAAACATTTAGGTTTTATTTCATTTATGTTAGTTACGATACTATCTTTATTTATATTTAGATAAATTTGAAATGCAAGTTTGCCTTTATCCTTATTGGCGCATGTTTCCGTATTCAAACTGGGGATCCCGTTCCGACTTATATATTTCTATTCGAACATGTAATATTTGTAGGTTAACACTGAGGACGTAGTACTTTCTATAACAAAAATACCCTGCATGATGTATACAGCTTCTATAGATTTAATTAGAATGACGCAAGACCTTCATTCATCGCTGCTACCAGTCTTTTTTCTTTTGGTATACAAATATAAAAATTGACGTTTACCGTCTTCGTCATATAAGGTTAGTTTATATTTTCTTTCTCATTTGGAAAAGTTGCCTAGTGATTGATATCCAGCTAAATACTCAAGACAAATAAACCTAATTCGTCACCATTATCTTTTGACCTATAAAACTTATTTAATGCGTTGTATTTATACATTTTTGAATAATTTATTATCCTTTAAGAAATTTATTAATACTGATTTCTATGGTATGGTTGTTTATCTAGAATTTAATTGTGGTAATTTTCATTGCAGTTTTAACTGATTATAAATAACTATCCATTTAGAAATAGCCTTGTATTATGTATTCTAAAGTCAGATGTTCCTAATCAATCTTACGATGTGTATACTATCTGCTTCAACTCTGAAATCAGTTAATGGTCCTTGCAGACCTGATAAGCGAATAACGTGGATAACGAAGTAATTCTCTGCGCAATTTGTTTAAAACTTCCTTTGTTAGGCGATTCGTATGTGGTGTTGTATTATTCTGTTACAGTAGTAGTCGTTGACGCAGTTTTTCAGAGCGAAATGTATTAAAACAGGGTTAGAATGTTTTAACATACGTTTTTCAAGAGAAATCAATGGTTATTGAGAATTTACAACACCGTCCATAGTTATACAATTGGTATTCATGAAGTGATTAAACATGTTGATCGGCATTACTTAAAATCTCTGTTAGAACTTATAAATAATGAATGTAATTGTTGAAATTCTTTATTGCAGAATTTAGCCTAAACCCAAGTAAATTAAAATTAATTATTATATGCCAAACGTTTTCGTATATTTTATATATACATCTTCAGAGCAGTTATACTTGTGTTTTTTATGATAAAGAATACCTTTATGTACACAAAATGATGTTTTGTTTGGTGTCCACCATGTCAGTATTGTTTAAAATTATAAAAAGTTATGAAACAGCTTTTGTTGCAAAGTAACTAAAATTGTTTAATTAAAACTGTTTTAATAAGATTAGTTATGTAAAACTACCTCAAAATGTGTGAGATGTATGGTTTAAAAGTTTTGTGTAAAAATATACGAAAACATTTGGCATATAATAATTAATTTTAATTTACTTGGGGTTAGACTAAATTCTACAATAAAGAATTTCAACAATTGCATTCATTATTTATATTAATTCATCGCCAATCATAATAAGATGGAAACATTTAATGTATTTGTTAAAACTTGTTAGAACTTAGCTGTACCCGAAAAGTATTTGTCATTAGGCTAGTTACAACACAATTCCCGAAACTTTGGAAATACTCCTTGTAAGTATGAGTATCGACAGAGTCACGCTCAATTTCACCATTCTAAGAAAACAGCCGTAACCTAGACGCAGTTCTAAGATAAGGGATCGCATGCGAATTGAAAGTACATTCCAATATCTAAGGCATTTGTAGTTTACGAAATCAATAAAGATAAATCTGTAGTAATTACAACATTGACGTTAAAACTATTGGTAAATTAAATAATAAGGAATTTGTTTATTAATGAGTTACGCGATTGAAAGGTTGCATTTTATAAATCAAATACAGTTTTCTAAAATTTTTGGATCATAGGCCTAATGACTACTCAAAATTTTAGATTGCTATGGTTAGAAGAAAGTATTGATGTACCCTAGACACTAGTAAGCATTATATTTAAAGAAAACTAACGTTAATATATTTTGTTGATTCTTATTCCAGTTCATTCTAGGTGAATTCATTTTATTAATTCTAATTTAAGATAATTTCAGGTGAATTGTAATATGTCGTGTATAAAATTTTGTATGTATCTCGGGCGTAACATGCCTTTATGGCCCTTGAAAGGCCCGCTGTGGGCCATAAAGGCCTACTTTACGCCCTTGATACATAAATAACTATTAATGCCTATTAAAAAAAGTATCCTGGCGCACGTCGTGCTACCATACTTCAGGTACCTAGATTTTATTACCCAAAAGGATTACCGAACCCTTATAAAGAAGAGCTTTTTGTATTTTAATTAAACGTGTGGTAATAAAATATTACAGTTTATTTGTGAATTTAATTTAAGGAAGGAAATTGCTTTGATTGAATTAAATATAAAATTGAATAACATTTTTGAAATGCTTGCGATTTTCTTATTTCAACGATATCATACACAGTATATAAAGTAGTGTATATATCCTATTTTTTATAAAATTTAAACTGTTTAAAAATGATCAATTTTTTTTAATTAACTAACGCTTGTATATAATTAATTAAATCAAAGCAATTTCCTTCCTTAAATTAATTTCACAAATAAACTTTGATATTTTATTACCACATGTTTAGTTAAAGTGCAAAAATATTTTCTATATGAGGGTTCGGTAATCTTTCGGGTAATAAAATCTAGGTGTCTGAAGTATGGTAGCACGACGTGCGCCAGAATCAATGAAGTACCTAACGTAATAACTTTACCTTCATGTTTATTGAAATCCCTTTGGAGCTCTTTTAGGTGTTATTTGTTTTATTTCGTCTCTTAGTTTTGCGTTTGATTTTAGAAGTACTAAGTTCAATTCTAAAAATTTACAATTAAGGCAGACGTATAATTTGTTAGAAATTAAGTATACAGTATTGCCTTCGGAACGTAATAATCGAGCTAATCATTCGGCTACGTTCGGTTTGTTCCATTAAAAATTAATTTTCATAATCAAAAATTGTGGTCTTAACTACAAAAACTTACCGCGGTTAGTTAGAAATCGGATATGATTTTGCTAAAGCTGTGTATACAAAATTAAATAAATTAATTAAGTAACAGTAATTTATTTAATAATAAGGGTTAGTGAGTGTCATATATATATATATATATATATATATATATATATATATATTTATTTATATGAAATAAAGTTTTTCGAGTATTGCTCCGCTTAGGTGATTCATTCTGTATTAAAACATAGTTTAATTCACGATGTTTCAACAAAATCGCAGTTGCCATCTAAAATAGAACTGCAGTTTAAGCAGTATCTGCCCAAACACCATTAAATCTACAATAACTGCTGATGGTGAACTAATTTCTCGTCTATTTTTGGTGTTAGAAGAAGCTACAGGGAATCCGAGTCCACAAATGCAACAATCATTATTACAAGCAAAAGGCGTGTACGTTTCAGCATCCAAACTGAACATTATAAAGATTGGTTTCAAAATATGCATTTACCTCTTTTACTGCTGGATTCCTAGAGTGGTCAATGCCATGATACGCTAGCAACTCCTTTTCTGAAGATAACTAACCATCTCACCTTAAACGACCCATGGAGCTTTATGTTTTTCGGTTTTGAAAAAATTATTTTCGAACTTATCAGATTAATTTTGATCTCAAATAATGACATTAATCTTCATTTAAAAAATAATATGATAAAACAGCAATTATTAACACAATCAGTTATCATCACCGTGTTTCAAAGGTATAATATTTAAATATGCTTGGTAACTATCAACGACCTGCTCATTTTATCAATTCTATAGAATATGTCTTTTTTAAAGCTGCATGTGGTGCTACTGTGTACATGGCGTAAACAATTGCTGTATTTAAAATATTAAAATTAGAAGATTACACTCTTCGCGATCACATCACAATTATTTAAAAGACCGGTAAATAGTCAAATAACTATAAAGTTGCGCCAGAAAATAATGAAGTACCTATAAATACAAATTATGCATGTACGTGTCAAAGTGATATTCAAATACTGATAAAATACAACAGATTGATGTACTGCGAGAATGTCTGACCGTATCAAAACATTTTTCTGACGTGTTCTAAGTCCGTAGTTAGCAGGTTATAGAAAAATGTAGCGAAAATTATATTTACACAACTGTGGATAAAAATAATAAAAGCTTAATCACAAAGAGTTGTTTTAAAATCATGGTATTGCTCCTTGGTGCCATCTATCATTTTTAATTAGTAACATTTACCTTTCTCACAGTATTTAATAATATATAGAGGATTTTCAGTATTTTCATCCACCAAAAACTAATGATCGGGTTAGAACATTGTATTGTCGCAGTTTCTTATTCGAGAAGCATTTTTAAACTTAAAAAATTAATATAAAACTTTTTTCCCAAAGAAAATGCGTTTCAGAAAAGAGACATACGAGGCATGTTCCAAAGGTACACATTCCTTTTCTCCTACTGTTGCGAATTATATACTACGTAACAGGACGTGGTTGTTACTGTAGAAACGGCGTTTCAATTATGAGCGTCACAAGTCGTTCAGGATCGAACTTCATATTTCTTGATACTTAGGCTACGTGTGTCATTCGATTTTCACTAGCAAAAAATTGTTTCTTTTGAAAATTCATAAAATTATTGTTGAAATTTACGGAGAACAGGAAATTTTACGAAAACAAATCTCAGTTTCGAGGCACAGGCACAAGTTTGAATAATGTGGGAAGAAGTGGGAGGCAAAACTTTTCAAACATTAAACGCCTGGAAATAGTGTTGCAGGCTGATCTAAGGTTGACGCTTCTTAACTGATGATGAAATTGGAGGTGCGGTAATGAACCTTTTCAAATCAATATGCAGATAATTTTTTCTAGAAGGAAATTTCCTTTTTATATCCCGCTGGAAGCAATGTTTAGAAAAGCTTAACTGTATACTTTCAAATAAAAAATTTAATTTTTCAATGTACTTTTGGGACATTCCTTATATGATGTATTTTATGCAACCTTACATCATAAGTTTTGAATTATGAATCAGATAATAGTACTTCTTCTAATAAAGTTTAAAAAATAATATTACTATCAGGTAACTTAATAATTGGAAAAACGAATGAAATTTTAGTTACCATAAAGGGCCTTTCCTTCCCATTCCTTTTGAAACTGTTTTCTCGAAGGAATCTTTTCCACTGGATATTTCCATTTTTTTAAGTTAGTTGTAAGGCAAGTATAATAATGATTCAATACTGTATTGAGATGTTTGCTTCTAACCTCTAAGTTTGGGCTGGTTGCCCAGAAATATTGCAAATCGATTCCAGGATTTGTATAAATGACGATTTGATAATCAATCTGACAACATAATATTGTTGGGGCACTTCTATAATTGATTTAAAAATACTTACAAATTTGAAATCTTTGAGACTTCCTTGAGGAGTGTATGAAAACATAAAATTGTTTATCCAGCAGTCTCCATGATTAAGTACATTAAATTCCTCTGCCCTTCTTTTCGATATTTCTTCTACTTTATCGGAAATTGTTTCCCTGAGAGAATCTATTTTGGAACTATATTTTTCGTAGCCTACAAATGAAATATTTAATTATGCTTACGCAATGTCTTTAACATTCACCTGGCAAAGTTTTGCAAACTTTAGATAATGTGTCTACACCTATTTCGATCCAATTGTTTATAAAGTTGCTTTTGGAAAATAAACATTCTCCATAATTATCAAAGATACCTGGATTCTGTAAGAAAATCAATAGATTTTGATAATAATTACTATGCTCGGTGAAAAATTAATGTGGAACCAAATAAATGCCTTTATTCCGTCTAACGTCATTAAATTTACAGGAAAATATTAATTAAATAAATATTAACAGTCGTTAAAATTGTGACATTAATAAAAATGATTGACTGACATTGGTTATAAGTGTCTAAAATGAATGTCAAAATATTAATTTAGTTTAGATCCATTATAATTTACCTTATCTATTAGTACGGCAGATGATGCATGTAATTTAGCCATTTTCTCTATTATAATTAAACAGTGTTCTAAGTTTAATCCAATCTGACGATTGTATACTTGATAATCCACCTGAGAAAGATCCTCTAATAATATAATATGACAAGGTGTATCTGTTGCATAAATGCATTTTGCTGACAAAGACCATTGTTCACCTAAAAATTATAACAAAATACTTAGGGTTTTTTGCTATTTTATTTTATTTACCCAAAATTTGATGAAGCTTCGGTAGGGTATATGTATACATCTCAATTTCCTTTTCAAATAGTCGTGTTTCGTGTACAAAGCTTAGAGTTTCTTCAGATGGTACGGAAGAACATTTTACTATTATTGACATACGTTTTTTCTTTTCGCTATAAACATGTTATATCAAATTTAAATACTGAAACAATTATAACTAATATATTTATTGGTTAATTAGTTCTGAAATTGATAATGGTAGAAAAATAAATTGTACCTTAATAAATATTGTAAATAAACGTTTAGTATAGAACTACAATTAAATATAACTTATAAATAACTTAAAGCATTGAAATTAACATCTAAATAACTTTTGAGAATTTTTGCAATATCATTTAAAAAAAGAAATTGTTAAAGTGAAAGTTTGTTTGATTATGCGTTCTTCACAATTTGCTGAATCGTAAATTTTATTCAAGTTTTAGGGGTTCATGATTAGGTTTCGATATTTGACGAAATGATGTGTTGGTTCGATAGAGGGATGTAATACATATACTGTAATAAATAAAAAAAAATGCTGTCTTAGTAAAATTATTAAAATTCTGAAGATTACTACCACTTAACATCCTGGTAGTAATTCACACAAGTACAAGTACCATTTTCCATTATATACCCCGCGTGTGTGCATGTACGTGCGTGCGTGCGTGTATGCATGCGTGCGTGCGTGCGGGCATGCGTGCGGACGTACGTGTGTACGTGCGTGCCTGAATATGTGTGTGGGTGCGCGCGTGTGCAGGTGCGTGTGTGTGTGTGTGTGTGTGTGTGTGTGTGTGCGTGTCTGAATACGATAACTCAACAACGAAAATTTCTACATAAACAAAATTTTATATTTGAGTTACTATACACCGTCGCATACAACTGCAACAATTTCACTAAAATCAAATAACCGGAAGTGCCACTTAACTCTTGTCATTTTTTGGTTTTTTGAGATTTTCTCGAAATCGGCTGTAACGATTTTTTTTAAATTTCCTATATTTCTTACGCATTTAATGCCCTTTATCCTAGGTGGTTTCTCACAAAATTTTCCATAACTGGAGTAACCGGAAATATTTTCATCGTTAACTCTGAATAAAATAACTATGAAAATAAAGGCCCTAGCTAAATGAAAATTTATATTTGAGGTCAAAATTTCCCTAGTATTCTAAATCAGAATTTCGTAAAATCGGACAACCGGGAGTAGCACTTTATTTCTGTCATTTTTAGATATTTTCCTGAAATCGGTTATAGCGATTTTTTAAAGATTTATTGCATTTCTTAGAAATTCAAGACCTTTTCATCTAATCTAGGCGGTTACTCATAAAATTTTCCGTAAACCGAGTATCCGGAAATACTTTCACAGTTAACTCTGAATAAAATAACTATGAAACTAAAAGCCCTAGCTAAATGAAAATTTACATTTGATATAATTATCGTCTTTGTATGCAGAATCAAAAATTTGGTAAAAATCAAATAATGGGAAGTACCACTTTATTTCTGTCATTTTTAGATATTTTCCGAATTCTCCATTCCCACGGTTTTCTTGAAATCGACTGTACCGATTTTTTTTAAACTTAGTAAATTTCTTAACTACTTTATTTAGTTTTGTATTAACTAAGAAGTTTTTCTAATAAATTTTTGAAAATCGAGTAATCGGAAATACCTGTAGTATTAGTTGTGAGCATCATATCTCGGAAACAAATCATCATATCAAAATGAAAATCTATATTTAAGTTTTCTATCTTCCGTGCACGAGACGACAAGAATTTAGTTTAAATCGAATGACCTGAAGTGCCACTTTATTCTTGAGATATTTAAAATTTATATGATTTTACCGAAAACGCATATAAAAACTTTTTTAAAAATTGCTACAGTTCGTATGACTTTAAAATCATTTTACGCGAACTTAAAGATTTTCCTAAAAAAATGCGATGAAGCTAGTTATCAGAGAAAACTTTTGGAGTTGAGCAGCGTTTAGCGTGACCATTAAGTTGGATTAATTACCGTTACAATTACCGATCCCAAAATAAACGTAAATTATAGCTTTATTCGCGGTAACGATCCCTTATTAGTCAGAGCCAAATTCGCATGCGCATTTCAATTTTCAGCATTCGCAGCGAAAACTGAAAATCGACGTGCGCATGCGAATTTGGCCCTGACTGATCAGGGATCGTTACCGCGAGCAAAGCTATTCTTTTATGATCAAAATAAAAGTTAAGGGTTTTTGGAGTTTGCCATATTTATTACGTTAGAGGCGAAAGGTTCAATGTTTGAACTTCATTTCACTGTTTTAGTAACTATAACGATAACAAAAATATCATTTTCGAAACCGTTTATATAATATTATCACTGCAATTTAATTTGTGCAAGTATGTTTCAAAATTCACCTCACACTGTGCAATCCCCTGCAACAATACAGACTCCGCTTTATCTACTTCAATGGAATTTTGTGTATTTGATCTGAAGCCGGTAGTTGGATATCAACTAACTCCGTAATAACAGACTTTCATTTTGTTCATTTCAAAATTGTATAAACAGAACTCATTTATTTAAAATCACTGGCATAACGCTTTGTTCGGAAGACGATAGGTATGCGCGTAAGTCCATTAGATCTCTTGGCTTAGAGCTGACGAATGGCTAATATCGTTGAAAACTGCTTTTTGAAAATTTGTAAGAAATAATTTAAATAATTATACGAATTATTATAATTTTCGGGAAGGAATAGACTGTTTGACGTACTAAATCATATTGTGTTCGTATCTTTAATTAAGTGAGAGCAAATTGTAAAATAGATTGGATTTTGGTTCAATTATTTCTACGCTTAGTTTACAAAGACGCATTCCAAGAAGTTTTAAGTTCGTTTAATAACGCCAAGTAACGGACGTGCAAGGCACGTTGAATTGTTATCTTGTATTACTTTGTGTTGAATATAAATAAATTCTTGGATTAGAGCCGTTACTAAAGTTAGTGTTTATTATCACCTTATGAATTATAAATAAACAACGAATTGAAGCAATATAATTATAATTATATTTCAATTATCCTTCAGCGTTCAATTTCAAATTAATCTAATTAAATTTAAAGTGCCATCGTATGGAAAGATTATGAATTTTGCCTTTTATAAGTATTTGAGTTGTAATCAAGAGGAAACCGTTTGAGAACTCTTTCTCCGATTTCTTGTTTAGTAAAGTACATAACTTTGTCTTATTGTCTTTAGCCCTAATAATTCTAGTACAAACTGTTACTTTTAGTATTTCTGTTACATCAAGGCATCAGTGCTTGTAAATTTAATCTGTAGTAGAATATTTTTTATGTAATTTACAATAAAAAAATATAATCTATAAGTTGATTGTAAAAAATTGGTTATTTGTTTATGGTCGTTTTCTTTCTTAGATTAGATATCAGATCAAGCGAAGTAAAATTATACTATAAAGGTGAATTCGAATGCTACAATCTTGCCTAATCTAAATATTCAATATCTTGAATTTATAAAAGCTACAAATTCGAACCCACGATAAACATTTAAACCCTTAAATGTTGTGAGTGATCTCATGAAAGGTTCTGCCATTCTCTTTTCAGTACGGTAAACTTTTCTACGTTACAAGGAGAAATATGAGATGACTTTAAATGTGTTAGTTATTTACCGTAATCTAATTCGATAACCTACTCCATCCTACCCCACATTGAATAAATTCAAAAATTCAATAAATCTTATTACGTTAATTAATATAGGGTTATTTGTCACATCTCTAATAATAGAAAATAGCTATATTAAAAAGCGAACTAGAATGTAGTTAGAACTATTTTTAGCAGATTATTGTCCTAAAACAATTACACAGGCCATATTAGGAGAGCTGTGAAACTTCTATTTCTAAATCAGTATATAGCTTTTTCGTATATATACACATACGGTATCATGGAGGTCCAGTTAATGTACAATCGCTGAAGTATAGGTACAAACTGTGCATTAATCCGCTAAATGTTTTAAATTTATTGATGATAACCTTTATACTCATACATTTGCGAAATGCTACGGTAACATCTAATGAGCTTGATTTAAAATAGCACAAAGCGAACTACTGCGTAAAGCAATGGTGGATGAAGTAATAGGCATGAAGCACGGGATTTTGAAGATAGTAACGATACGCATGAAAATCAAAACATGTGTATAGAAAAACAGGAGGAATATTTCACCTGTATATCAGTAGCAGCAGATGATTTGGACCTGAATATAAAACAAATACTATCGTATATTGGAAAAGCGAGAAAACCGGAAATTTAAAGCTAGAGATAGCCAAAACAGATACAAGAAGGTGTTGTCGAACACACAATTAAAATGATGGGCTCATAAAATAATCTAAATTAGTAGCAGAAAATGGTGTACAGTCATTCGTAAGATACACTTTTCAGATCAGCTAACCGATCTCAATAATATCACTATAAATATCTCTTTCCAACCTGCCTTCCCCATTGCATTAAGCTTCACGTCTCGCTTAGTAGATAAGTTTAGTTACTAATTTTCTTGCTACATTTTCCCGGGAATTGTGTTTGATTAATTCTAACCGTCAAAGCCTTTTTTGTTGTACTGAATTGAAAAACTGAAAGTTAAAGTAAAACAGTTTTAATTGTTCCATTTTGTTGTAAATTTTATTGCGTTGATTTTAGATTTTTGATTACCTTTAGACGCGCTGGGAATTATTGAGAAGATGTGGTAAAACCATCTGTCATCTATTTACAGTTATTTAGTGATTTTTTAAGTATTTGTTTAGTAAAAATGCCCTCAAATTCAGTTAATAGAAAACTTTGTGATTATTTAATTATTAAATAATAGCGAAATTTACGTATTCTCTTAACCATTATTATTAACAAAAATTATTTTAAGCAGAAATCGAAATTGTATACATTGTACGTAAAAATAGCTAAATATTTGCAACAGAATTCAAATATAAACGAAAAATCAGCTTTAAATAACAGAATTCTGAATTTTGAACGCAAAACGATCTTAGATCTTAAACAAAACATTAAAGCCAACAGAAATTTTTTTGTAAATTCAGCAATACGTTACATGTTCTAAAAAAGTGTTACGTGTTTTTATAAGCAACATTAAATTACAGTAGTACATTTTTACTATAATGCAATTCATAACGCCCTTTACTTAGTAGACGGAATTGTATTTAGAGCACATTATATCATTTAAATTTTGAAAATTTAACAATCTCTTTTGAAAAACTATTTATTAGAAAATTTTGCTCTACAGGTCATAAAGCATCCACCGTTTCCGTGATGTCTGTTATTTTTGGGAGGCCGAGTATTTTATGTATTTCTTGCTCAATAGAATAATTAAATATGTTTATACATAATTCTGTTAATTAAAAGTTAACGTTGTATTAAAATAATAAGGGTTCAACCAAGGCTCTTTGTTTCTTAATCGGACACCCCGTAACCGGTCTACCGTGTCACGTTTGTCAAATCATTACAAACGTGATAAATGCATTCATTTCTTGTAGTATTAGCTTCCTTTCACTTGTAACTTGTATCCGGAAGACAAATATTTTATAAATAAGGTCTTAACAATGCTTCTTATGGCCTATTTATTAATAATTCCGCACTTTTAAGCTATTATGTGATTAGAAGGGTGCCATGTTATTCTTTTGTTACCTGCATATAAGGTTAAGATATTCTTTTATTTCTATTAGCGTTTATCAATTTTTTCCAATGCTGTGTTTATGTCAGCAAGCAAAAAGTTATGAAGAGTTTATTGCTTTATAAATTTGTCATAACTCACGTTGTTAAGCCCTTTTTCAACAGCTAGTCTACATACTATTGAGCCTCAAGATGAACTAAATAAATCCCTTAAATGTTCGATCCTAAGCACCTTAAAATCCCTCATAAACGAGACGTTTTACTTTTATGGAAAAAATATAGAGCAGTACAATTTCAATTTTTACTTTCTCTTACATATATGAAATATAGTATAGAGAAAGTCATGTTTTCGGTCCAAATTTTCGATGTCCAGTTTTTAGCGGAAATACACG
>JAHWXV010075629.1:0-13244 GCA_024586415.1 Phrixothrix hirtus
ATATATATATATATATATATATATATATATATATAAATATATACAGTATATTAATTAACCAAAAATAGCTGACTTCGTTAATAAATGAAGTACTGCTAAAAATAAATTTTAGTTTGTTTTCTTGAACTAATTCATTAATCCTTTTAAAATTAAAATATACTTATTCTGAAAACGTTGTCAGTACGTACATGGGTTCAGTGGGATTACGCATGTCATATTAAAAAAAATGATAAACCGAATTTCCCAATATTCAATTTATCTATAATTCGATAAAGCTTTAGGGATGAGTTTATAAAGTAATTGTCCATTAAAGCTTTAATACTTTAAAAGGATGATTAATGTTTCCTATATAAATAAAATAGTCCAAAAGTTCACAAAGCAGAATAAAAACTCACGCCCTACTTGAAAATTCTGTAAACATTTAACAACTTAGGCATCGATTTGTTATCATGATCCGACAGTATTCCAATAAAATTTTCTATTGCATTCTTTCCTTTAAATGCCCTAAATTTTGTTGGCACCCTCTTAGCTTAAACATTTAAAATTTATCATTTCGGAAATGTATTAAGTAACCCTCAGAGTAAACATTTTTACAGCTCTGTTCTCAATTTTATTCACAGATCTTAAAGTTATTTAGCGTTTGGTCACGGATTATTATCTTTGATGCCGAACTGAACCCTGAAGTAAATAATAATTTCATTAATATATGTTTGCATATCAGTATTTAGTGTTTACAATTTTATAAAAACGAAATGGAGTTCCCGTTAATTCCCTTACCAGTTTACATTAAATTTTCGTTTAAATTAAATTTAGTTATTATTAATTCATTCTTCACAGTATTACATAAAAAGGATTTAGTTTTAGGGTTAGCGCTATTTTAAGTTGAATATTAATTAGTTTTATTTTATACAAAAATTCATATTTAATTATAACATATTTTTATCGATTTGCAAACCATAGTAATATAAATGTGATTGCGCTTAAATCAATACTGTTGCCACATCTTTCACCCAATTTGAGAAATTCATTTAAATCTAGCCTAATTTGCAATTATAAAGTATTATCTCCTTGTTTTAAGGGAGAAATAATTTTTACTATTCAAAATTTTATATAAAACGTAATGAGTGTGTATCAGAAATAAAAAGTTTTATGAGTAGCTTATTCATTATAAGAAAATTTTCTTTTCCATTTATTTTTCATGACTCAGTGAAATTGTTCCATCAACATATCTTCTTTAAAAACACTCTTTAAGTGAGATAGAACTAATTGAGTATAAAAAATCTGTGTTTGTAAAGATGCAGACGGCATAAATTTTCTACTTTGGAGTGAAGCCAAAAGGAAAAAATCATTTATAACCTATAATTCCATTCCATTCCACATATATTACAGGTAGATAACCTGAATGCTACTAATTTTATTTATGTAAATATTATTTATCAAACAATAAATAAACATACATGTAAATGTAAAAATGGTTGATATTGTTCTTGCAATATAAGGAAAAAGTATTCAGTTACTAAAAATTCATATTTATGGTTTAAACTTAATATAAAGGTTTAATAAGCTTTGCAAGAAACGGTATATTCCACAAATAGTCTAGGTTTAAAGTAAATATAACGCTAAGAGGTAGAATTTGAGAAAATTAAAGAAGTAGTAAGGAGCACATGAATTGAACGTTTTACATCAATTAACAAATATCATTGTTTAGTTTTCATTCCCTTTAACACATAAATATGTCCATACAGTTAAACTACTAACTCATACATTATTAATAATTCGTACAGATCAAAGTCTCGATCAAAAATGATGCTTAAGGCCACCTTAAACCTTTTATATTAACTATTTTACAGTTTTTTAGAACAATTTAGTGAAATAAACTTAGGAACCGCTTTACAAATTACAATCAGCCAAAATAATCTAGACATGAAGTTGTAAAACTGGACTGCTAGAATATCAAAGTTATCTTGAAACTATACTGGGCTTAACAATAATTATGAGAGACCGTTGACAAATAAAGATATTTTTAAATATTTTTATTGGCGATACGGAAAGATCGTCCCCCACAACTCGTTCCCGTCACAACTCTTCCCTCCACAACTCATCCTTTACAACTCTCCCCCACAACGCGTCTCCCACAGCTCGTCCCTCACAACTCGGCTCTCCACCACTTGTCCCCCAAAACTTGTATATAGGAAGGAAGTAAAGTCTGTTTCACGTAAGGAGCCGCCAAGGTTTCATATTAATTTAAGCACAACTTGTATGCTAGATATGATAAACTACTTACCATTAAATGAAATTGGGCATTTTAGCGACTTCATACGCGAAGCTGATTCTTATCAATGATAGTATTGTACTAAACGTACTTTTGGGTACAAGCTACAAGCCCGTACTAGAACTTATACTATAATTTATTATTGAGCGATGGATTCTATCTTCAACATATAAATACATATATTAAATCTAAGTAATAAATGAATCGTCCTTCAAAAATGTACCTTGATTTTTAACTCTCAGTCAGTGTTAGAAGTTAATATTTATTACAATTCTTATACATTGAAAACTAAATCATTATTGAAGGACTGTTCTGACTTAATTAAAACTATTAATCTTTTTCATTTCATTTAGCTTGTGGCTTAATTAAATTATATTTTCAATATAAAATATTTATGTTAGTTAAGTTTATAAAACCTAAAATATTTAAATATAATTTTAAATAAGAATTTAAGATAACTACATATTTTAAAAAACTGCATTAGCTCTGGGAAAGTTATAAATTTTTACTTTGTCTTACCTATATGAGATATAGTATAGAGAAAGTATTGTTTTCGTCCAAAAATTTCGATGTCAAAAATGTTAGTGGAAATGTACGTTTTCGGGTCGCCTGAGTCCGAAAATCATGTTTTTAAAAATTGGTCGATTTGTGTGTGTGTGTGTGTGTGCGTGCGCGCGTGCGCGCGCGCGCGCGCGCGCGTGTGTGTGTGTGTGTGTGTGTGTGTGTGTATGTGTGTGCCGTGTGAACAAAGTATCTCGAAAACGAAACGTCGTAGTTAAACTAAATTTAATATTTGAGTTTGTATCCATCATCGCACGCAACCCCAGAAATTTCACTAAAATCCAATAACAGGAAGTTCCACTTTACTCTTGTCATTTTTTAGTTTTCCACGATTTTCTCGAAATCGGCTATAACGATTTTTTTTAAAATTTATTATATTTCTTAGATATTTAAAGTACTTTCATATCATTAAAACAGCTTCTCAAAAAAATGTCCGTAAAATGAGTAACCAGAAGTAGTCTTACCATTAACTGTGACTAAAATAACTAAGAAACTGATACCCCTAAATAAATGAAAATTTGTATATGAGATCCTAACTATCTTTGCATGCTAAATCAAGAATTTTGTTAGAATGGAATAACCGGAGTACAACTTTATTTCTGTTATTTTTAGATATTTTCCGAATTTTCGGATTTTCGCGATTTTTTCACAACCACCTATAACGATTTTATTAAAACTTATTTCATTAGTTACCCATTTAATAACCTTTCATATAGTTTAGGTTGTTTATCAGAAACATTTCCATAAATTGTCTAACCGGAAGTGCCTATACCGTTAACTTAAAATAAAATAACTATTTAACTAAAAATCCTAGCTGAATGAAAATTTATATTTGTGGCCTTAACTACATTAGTATGCCAAATGAAGGATTTGGTTAAAATCGAATAACCGGAAGTTCCACTTTATTTCTGTCATTTTTAGATATTTTCCGAATTTTCGTTTTTCGCGATTCTCTTGAACGATTTTTTAAAACAATAAATTTCTTGGTTACTTCATTCCGTTTTATATGAATCAAGCTGTATCTTTAAAAAATTTTCGAAAGTCGATTAACCAAAAGTACTTAGTGTATTGATTGCGAACAACATATCTCTAAAACTAAATATGATATATGAATGAAATTGTATATTTAAGTTTTTTATCTTCTGCACAAGAATTTAGGTAAAATCTAATGACCGGACGTGCCACTTTATTCTCGCAATTTTTAAGTTTTTTTACGATTTTCTCGAAAACAGCTATAACTTTTATTTTTGAAGGTGCTACGATTATTATGTATTTAATTCCCCTTTACGTGAACAACTGTTTTTCTGAAGAGATGCGTTAAATCAATTTGTCAGAGAAAATTTCCGGAGTTAAGCAGCCTTTCGCCTGTCCTGTAACTTGGATGGGCGGCCGTTACAATTATCGTTTCCAAAATAAACGTAGACAATAATCTAATCATTTGTGGCCACTATTGGCATATCTATGTGCGTAAGAGAAAATCGTGAGTTGTTTCACATCAGATTTTTACAGTAGGTGTCGAATAGTAAACACTTCTTTGTATTAAACTAGTGAAATAAGTAAAAACTGCTTGTTATAACACATTGTTAATATTTTACAATTAGCAAAACGAGTAAGCCATTCATATGTACAATATACCAAAAGAAAGCAGAGGTTTAATACTTTAAACTGCATTATTTTGTTTTAGCTCAAATTCAAATATTTCAAAATATTGATAATGGGTATATATGGATTTACTTAACTTATATTAAATCACTCTGTGTGTTCATAAACAGCAATAGTAGCACTGTTAGATATCAGTAGCATTGTAGGTGACGCATTGAATGATATTTCCTAAGTTATTATACAACAGCATCCAATTATATTGCAGAAATAATTTTTGTAAGTATCTATTAATTGAATTGAAACATCTTTGATTGTTAATATACTTTTACGAAGTAGTTTTATTCAAATTGTGCACATTCCGCCGAAAATAACTTTTTATTTTGTCGTATAAATTTTGAGCGGCATTTGATAATTGATGAAAGATTTAAAAGTCCACTGGACGTGTTGTGGGAGACGAGTTGTGTAGGAACGAGTTGTGAGGGACGAGTTGCGGGGTACAAGTTGTATGGAGTAAACTTTCCCTAAACCGTTTATTGTGTATATTAAGTTGCACTCAAGTGATCCGTTTTGCGAAATATTTCCTGAAAAATGTAGTGTCTCTATTAAAATCCACTATTTGAGGAGGAAATCTTTTACGCAAGTTCAATACACTGAAATGATAAAAATAGTGCCTTTTTTAGTTGTTTATCCTCAGCGTAGAGCTAGTCATGCTTTTAAGATAGCTCTATGATTTATATATCTCACTGTTTTTCATATTTCGTTAAGGTATTGTAGATTATTAATAATGTTTACTATCAAAAACCTATAACGCTCCTATATATTTTGCAGACACCTCCAGCGATTTTTGTCGACCCTTTGGATGCTTGTAAAGGGAAATAATTCCTAGTATTTTGGTTTACACGACACTAATCGTTTCATACAAAGATATTTTCATAAATTTTAAATACGACGATTTTGCTTTTAATTACACTTCATTACATTTTTGCTTTTACGTTTAATAAAAGCTGTTAAACGAAATTGTACTTCAGCATTATATGTTTAAAAACAAGTACCTTTTTGCATTTAATTAAACAACTAAGTTTATTTAGTTTAATTTTCTTAACAAAATAAAGTTTAGACATGACTAAATATTTATAACCTAAGCAAGTTTGAATTCAAACTTTCGTAAGCGTTTATTAGCTTAAAAGAAATTTCATTGTGAAGCACAAGGAAATCGGAAAGTTTAAAGTTTGCAGCGTCCAGCATACTTGATATCCTAACAGGAAATTCGTATTGATCTTGCTCAAACCCTAGTGCCCGGCCTGTTTAATTCCCAATTGCACCATTCATATAATAAAGTTAATTGCTCTTGTACAACGCATTTATACATTGTATTTTTACACGTTTTAAATTCGTAAAAAATCGAATATGCTTATATAACGAAATATTGTAATTAATTAGCAGTTTGTTAGTGGAGCACTTTGATTACAACAACATTAATAAAATATGCTTTTAACTTTATTGCAGTTATAATGAATCCTACTATTAAGGGTTTCTGTGGATGACGAATATTCGGTTATAAATAGATTGAATGCTTATGTGCTGTTATTTTTATCGTAGGTGTATAATTGCGTACTTCATAATACGTACATATTTTAAATACTTTTTTTATGCAGTAATTAAAACTTTTTGAAGTGATTTGAATTTTGTTTTCAATTTTTAAAATGCCTAATTTCATTATTATAGGCTATTTCTATCTTTCCGTATAAAATAACGAAAATGATTCACTATATGTACTCGTAAGTATTATTTTTAGCAATTCTAACGATGTTTATACCTAATACTAACAATGACGGTGATAAAAATACGTATAGGTACAGGTTTAATCTTCCAATTCCTAGCAAAATAATTAATTAAAATTCATAAATTTTACAGCAATTGAAATAGAAATGTACTATTACAAATGTCACACGGAAAACCATTAAATAATAAAATACCCATCTACTACGTACTTATATTATAGTTGTAGAGGAATTATTAGTTTGCAAACATTGCACAGAGTTGTGACCCATGTGTGATCAATTATATCAAAATGGGTACAGAAACAAACAACCCCCGAATAACGAAATCTAGTTATTTATCACTTTAATATCAGTAAAAACTAATTCTGAAGTTGTTAATATAGGTACGAGGGAGAGTCAGTAATTAGGTTACAAATGGAAATTGGAAATTTATCGTTGCTATATCTGTCAATACATGTCTGAACAAACTAACTTCACGATATGCAGGATCATTGGCGCTGGCAACCGCACGTACGCAATGCAACCTCAAAATGGCTACTATGCTCGAAGAGTGCATTGGCGGACGAGCATGCTGTTGTGCCCTTTCTGTGGGTAAAAAGACTTCCAACTAAGGGCATTATAAGGAATTGTAGTCTATTTATGAAATAAAACGTTTGTTGTGTAAATCAATGTATATATAACTAGATCGATAAATTATCAGAGGTTATTTATTTGCACGTAGCTAATGAGCTGTGTTTCTATTTTAGATTGACCTTAACACATAGGTTTCAATCGATTTGAGAAAGGCATATAATATTTTAGATTATATTAGATTCGTGTATTAGATTATATTTTTTATTCTGACATCTATAAATTATCTTTCTTCTGTTTCCACATTCTAGCTTGAACCGACAAGTGAATTACGAAGCTCTGGGTAATTAAGAATTTCTAAAAGCTACACAGAGAAGTTATGTTAAGGCAGGTGTACCATGGCAACATGCCATGAACAGGAAGCACCCTTAAAGCATGCAATCTCAGTAAATTAGTAAGACTACATAAACCGTTATGTTACTCTCCTCAAATAAAGGTAAAACAAAGCCTGGTTACCATAACCTTGAGAATCAGAAAACTCTTTAAGTTGTAGCAGGTGGTTTAATAAAAGGAAGTGTAACAAAAATCGAGATTAGCTTAAGATGAAACTAAGAAGTTAACAACGTCTGCTGTGTAAGAAATTCTATTAAACGCATCAATGCTTCCAATACAAATTTACAGAAGTATAACATCCATCCAATATTGATTAAATTAATTTGACTTAGAATTTTGCTAATATAAAATGAACAAAATGCACTTAATTTTCTCTACAGCTGTATTTAAACAGTCTTGTTCAGAGTTAGCTCGTTAATGTCAGATTAGCATTATTATTTAGCAAAACAAAGTGATACTGCATTATGTTGTGCTGTTCAGATATGCCATGAATTTAAACGTCCTGCGCGAACTGGACGTAGTGCAAGCTTAAGGCGCCATATTATTCACTGGTTTTATTGTGACATTATTGCCGTCTTACAAAATATTTTGTAAGAATATGTTTTCCGTGCGCTGCCATATGTATTTCGTAAAAATGACGGACGTTAGAGAGCAACAAAATTTCATTACGTTTTGCTGCACAAACTTCATAAAGGTACATTTGATACTAAACTTAAAGAAGTTTTTGGCGTCGACACTTCAGTCAAATCACAAACTTGTTACTGGTATGCCGATTCGAATCGAACTAATGTCAATACAGCTTTAATCAACCGCAATGCTTAAAACTGTGCGAAAAGATCGAGAACCACCGTCGACAAATAATTCGAGATGTTTGTGGGACAGAGTTATAGGACATGTTGAGGTAATTCACAACAGATTTCGTTCCAAAACTACTCAGTGAAAACTAAAATCACGACCTCGATAAGCGATGTTTAGAACTGCGAGACACGATAAAAAATGATCCAGACTTAATATCAGCGATCTTTATACGTGATAAAAGTTGAGTTTATGGCTACGATTAAGAAAGTGAACAGCAATCGTCTCAACGGGACAGTCATGTATCACCAGCACCAAAAAACGCATGACAAGTGAGAAGCAACGTGAAGCTGATGTTGATCATTTCCTTTATATATTTAAGAAATTATGCATATGAAGTTCGTTTATCCTAATTAGGTGATAATTGCAGCACTCTATTATAGAGTGCTGAGAAGATATGGAGAAATGACTAGAACAGCAGTAAACAAATAACTGGAGCCCTCCTCCTAATGTCACTGCACCAAATTAGCAGCTTGCAGACCCATTCAACATGGCAGTCTTGCCGCATCCCTCCTATTCACCTGACCTAGCCTCTCGTGACTTCTTTCTCTTCTTAAGGTGAAATTAAAACCGAAGGGGCGGAAATTAGCATGAATCGCAGGATGTGCTGAACACTCTCGCGTAAAGTGGTATCCAATAATGCTTGCACTTGCAAAAGCGATGGAATCGTTGTATATCTGTCCAAGAGAACTATTTTGTAGGGACAGTAGAAATTAATTTTCATTTTTTATAATTAACTTCCGTATATCTTCCATTAATGTACTGACGAAAATTCAACAGAATGTAAAGCTCTTAAATTTTATATTTAAATATTTTTTAAAATAGTAGATGTTGTTTCAAGTTAGATATTCATTCTCAGTAGGTGTCTAAAAATTGAGTTAGGAATTGAGATTTCTTATTTTTGTTATTTAGACGGTCCTACTAGAATCTCCTAATCATAAACCTCTAAATTAATTTCTAATATCTTCAAAATTGCTGACACTACTGCTTATCATCTTAAACAGGAAACATAGATTGTAAGTTAGGTACTCGTAAAATGTCAATTATTATTTTGTATCATATCAAAGAATGAGTTGTCATGAAAATTCACTACATAAAAAGTTGTAGTGGCATTTAATTAATGTTGCTAGATTATAGATCGACAACAGTGCCGTCACTGACATTATAAATGAATGCCCTTTATGAGTGTTTCTTATTTCACCTATCATCAATCACAAAATCTACTGTCTATTGTTAATATTGCAAAGGATTTTTAAAATTGATTCTGTTACTATCACATAATGTAAATATATCTCACCACTAGTGTAGTTATTGTTAGTAAATATCTAAAACGTTTGTAAATGAGAAGCCTCGTGATATGTGACCATACATCTATTTTACCATTATATCTAAAAGAAACATCTACGGATCTAAAATTACAAATTAAACTATAAAATACTCGTATATTATAAAATAAACTACTACATTATAATGAAATGAAAACCTTATTAATACATTTTAAAAAAGTCGATAAATTTTCTGCACATTTATATTAACAAAGTTTGGTTCAACAGGTTACGTACAATTTCTTTTATAGATAACGCATGCGAACGGTGCCAACTTTAAAGTTTGTTCGATCAAAAAATGAACATAAATGACGAAATGGGGACTAAGATTTCTCATACATATATTTATTTAAGTTTACAACAAGCTTATAGAAATTTAAGACATGTAAAATAAAAGTCAAAAAGGCAATCAACAAAATCTATTCCGTTTTAAAATCAGTGAAGTTGGGGTGAATTACTTTTAGAAAGACGTCCATTTGTAAATAAATCTCCTGAGGTCTTAAAAATGTTAATAATATAGTATGATTGCCATTAATTTATTGACTGTTTGAATAGTATTAAAACTTACAAAACAGCGAGGCAAATGAAAAACTAGCAATATTATATGATATAAAATGTAAATTCGTCCCTATAAGTATTATCTATAATCTATATTGAATAAAGATACGTTTGCTAATATAAATAATAAAATGTTTATATATACTCGTATGTATATATGAAATGAGATTTGCTAAATTAAATCCAAACATGGTAAATTATTAAGTGACAGTTATTTAATAATCAAAATAGATTTTATTATTCAAATATAGTTACGATTAAATTAAATGTAAAAAAGCGGGGGGTGTCTAAACATCAAAACAGATTCAATGGGATTAGACAAAGCTAAAAACAAAATTTAATTTTAACTACAATCAAATGTTCTTTCTGTATAATTTGAAATACTTTTAATTGTAATACATATTTACCTCCCCCAAGTGAATTGATATGAAAATCTAATTTTTGAAATTTGGATAATAATAGCTGATTATTAATTAAAGTTTTACGCAGCTCTAATAATAATTTAATAACAAAAAATATGCACAAAGTGTAGATAAATTAATACTCAATCGAAATTCCGATGACATATATTTTGAAATACAACTTATGGTGCACCGTTCTGAATTACGGCAGAATTTGGTTGTGATTGAGACAGTGATATTTGGGTGGAAAGTCTTATTAATTCGCCCTGCTAAAAGTAATACTGCCACGACTAGTTGTAACGATCTTTATCGGTGAACTCTAGATTCTGACTATTCCTTTAAATTATTATAGCAACAGTAATCCTTTCAATTTATTATTTGGAATGATTGTATTTTATTTAGTGTGCTGGGTGTCTGAAATATAAGTGAATTACTTTAACAGCAGCGACATTTTGTTATGCACAACAAAAAGTGATTGTAAACCTTGTGTCTAAGTTGCAGTTTTCAAAATATTTGCAATTCTAGTTTTCAGCCCGTGCGTGCTTTTTAACTTGGTATGATGTGTTCAACAAGAAATGAATGGTCAACTGTACATCTTTACCTATTGTATGATACATGAGATTTCAGAGCACCATTGTTCTCTGCTGATTATTAAATATCCGCAATGTATTAATACGATGATTACTGTTTAAAGCAGAAAGTTTGATTTTCGTCCTTAAAATTTCTAGTGATCTATTAATTGTCCTAGGTTATAATTTTTTTAAAATAAATATAAGGTTTTTACTTGATAAATATCATTTTCAGTACATTTGTATTATTGAATATGGCAACATTTTTTAAATAACTTTTACTTTTAAAAATGCTCTACCTTGTTTTAAGCCTTAAATTGTTTTTGATATATTTATCGTGCCAGATGTCACATTAACACTGAACTTGCAGTTTTACTTTCTTATGCGAGAAAAACACATGTCGTTAAGTTTCTTTGTAACTTAAAGATGCAAATTAATCACTATACCACCAAGGCCAGTCGTATGTTTTTCTAACGCCATTTATGAAAAAAGATAAGCGAGTTGTAAATAATAATTTATTTATGAAATATAAATGTCAAAATACCAAAATATATAAAAATTTTAAATTTGTTACTAAAGTTATCGTTTACATATATAGATTTACCCGTTTCTAAAAACTGTTTCGGCCCGTCTAATTATAATTAATTAACACTCAATGAATGTTTAACAAAAATAAAAAAGATATTCACAATTCATTTCGCTTGCCAATTTCTATCACTTACATATAAATCGTATATCCGTTTAAAAAATCATTGTTTGTGTTCAAAGTCGCGCATAGTGACAAACGTTTTTCAACGTTCGTTACGTTAGAACTATAAATTCAATTAGTTGTACTTTAATTAAACTAAACTAAATTTATTTTTGGAGTATTGTTCCTAGTGAACCGGATTGCTTCAAATCGTTCCTGTTTTAAGAAATTTAGACACTTGTTTCTTGAAGCTGACTATAACTATAATGCCACTACTCAATATGTGATTAGGTTAATCGATTATTTTCTTACCACCGCTAGAAAGGCAAAAGAAAAACCAACGGGAATGGCCGCTATTTCGCTTGAAACTGTTGAGGATATCCAACAAACAAAATAAGGTCCATTTCATTGTAAATAGTGTTCACGTCATATTCTTAAATTATTTCTAACACACAATAGACGTAGAGGCTGTATTTGCAATTCTTCGAATACATTTCCAGTAACGTGCACTAATTATTCCCAAATATTTCACTTTATTTTATTAATTTTATGTTTATAAATCCCCATATAAAATAAATTAGAACAGCAAGATCAATGAATAACCCGTTTGTCTCTATCACTTTATTAGTTTTTTTTAAACAGCTCATAGTTCGAGTTGTGTTGCGAGCACGTGCCGTATGCCGTAGATTGCTAAGGGCTATCTAATAATTTTGGAATAAATAATTGTAATATTTTCATTTATTGATATCTCTTAGGCAAAATATGGAAAACTAGTTTTAATCCCAATATAAAACAAGCATATTAATTTGAAACTTAACAATATTTAAAATTGTTTTTATTTAAGAGGGGAACTCCGATTTTCATTAGATCAAACAACGTTCCTTCCGAAATCCATATTTTGCTACACTTTAAAGAGGTGCAATTCATTTTTCTACGTCTCCAAGATATAGTTTGTATATTATGTTATACTTATAAAGATCATCGTGGCAATTTCACAAAAAGTCTCATTTATTACGTGGAGTATGTATGACGGTTGTATGTTATGCAGCTTGTTTAATAGGTTGTAGTTTATTTTATTTCCTCTCAAATATTTCTTTGCCTATTTAAGTGACATTCTTGTGTTATAATAATATAGTGTTTGTTTCCTGTCATGTTAATATGGATAGGAAATTGTTTCATAACATCTAGTGTGTTTATTAATATAAATACGAATTTTTGAATTAATTATGGAAAACATAAATTAGGGTGTGCATGTTTGAAAATCTACTACTACTACTACTACTACTACCCATCACGCCATTCCCTTATCGGGGTAGGCAAAACCACTAACAAACCTCCACCTTCACAACCATTGCACGCACACATACACTAATCCCTCTCACTACCACCGCCCTTCACCACAACTCCCAGCACTCTACAGTATCCACACCAGTCCACTATTACCTACCACTCCTACTATCACTACTATCACCCATTCATTATTTTTCTTCATTCCTTTCTGTCCTTAACACTTCCCTTGCTTCCATTAAATTCATACAACGTTTTTGGCAAGCTCACATATTCTTTGCGCTCTTTATTCTCTTACCTTTTACAATTTCTTCAACCATATTCAACCATCTCTTTCTCGGTCTGCCCCTACCTAGTTTTCCATTTATACCTGTCTCATATA
>JAHWXV010075631.1:0-12288 GCA_024586415.1 Phrixothrix hirtus
GGTGGGGGGGGGGGGGGGTACGAGAACTCTAAAGTGGTCAGGGCTTAGAAGGATTTTGATCAATGTATCTTCAGAGTATCAGAACCTTCTCATTTCCGATTTTAAAGTTTCCGTTATCAAAAATAATTTGTCGAACCCTTTTGGAAGCTACTAGAACTCCGAAAAATTTTTTCATCGAAAAAACTGATGTATCTTCAGGATAAAAGTACTTTTTCATTTTCAATCTTAGAGACTCGCTTTGGAATGATAATTGGCAGACATCTCGGGGCGGGGGAGGTAAAAAAGCTGCCAATTTTGAAAATTGTTTTCGAAGTCGCGACTTGAAAATCATTTTCCATATATCAGAACTTTTTCTTTTTGATCACAAAGATACGAGTAGCAACGATAATCGATAGAACTTTTCGGCAAACTTTAAACGGAACCCCAAATGTTTGTACTTTTTTCATATTTTTGAGATTCCTTAAGATTTTTGATACCCACTGATGATGTTTAAGAATTGCTGCGCTAAAATTATAGAAATTTAGACTAACATAATTTGAAGTTGGTACTTCACTCACAGCTTCAATTAGAGATTTGTCTACTTAAATTGAAAGAATTATTTTTAAAAACTTCTTGTGAGGCAACCAAAACTCTAGCTATTTTCCTCAAGTTTTAAAAAAGTGGAGCCAATTTTATGAATGTGAATATTTAACATTTTTTATACTACAGTATTATGAAATTAACCTAGTTAAAATTTTTTATTACCGATTGATAATCGCTTCTTTACTATTTAAAAAAATAGCATCTTTATGCGATGCAGAACTACAAAAACAAGCAAAAATCAATTACATTGATGTAGAATAAAATGACAACGATGAGGAAAACGATGATGATACTAGTAAGTCAACAATTAGTACAGACATATTATGAGAAAATTATCGAATGAAAAATTTAAAAACATATTTCAACGGAACAGAGGAAGAGTACAATGAACTTTTGGCCATCAGGAAAGACTATAACGTGAACCGTTCAGAACGTTTCAGATTTATATAAAGATGAGAATAGCTTTAGAAATGGGAAAAACAAATTGAAAGTTTTAGAACAAGGAATGAAACACTGAATGAAGTAACAAATTTTGCTCTGAAATAATTTAGACCAGCAAAATCATAACGCCGTTTCAAGAAGATGAGCATTAAAGAAGTGGAGTAAATTTCTTTGTATAACTTTAGAATTTCTAAGGGGTAGTTATGGAAATCTAAATCTTACAATCGAATTATTTTGTCAACCAATAATACAGCAGTTAAAAGCAAAATTTGACTGCAAAATCTGTAACAAATTCTTTAAGGGGTTCCTTTAATTGCGAACAGTGGATAATAAAGAAGTTCCACCATGTTATTTTGTATTTAAGAACGCATTCTGTTGTTTTCAAGTGTAATTATTTTAATCCTTTGTCGATCTCCAAGTTTTGATAAACGACAGTATTTAAAATAATTTTCTTTATTTGAAAGTTTAGAAATCTGCAGATTTGTTTTGTTTATGTTTCTTTCTTTCTTAAACCTTTATTATTTATTTTTCATAATCATTTTAACCAATACTTAATTATAAAGGGATTGTACTGTTATCTGATATTTTATTTTTGCAGTGATCTACTGTTATTTCAAGTTGTTTTAACAATTTTGCTATGGTTTTGGATATAATTTGTTAGATACATCAATGCATTGCACGCGTATGTATCTACTATTTAAATTTTCTACATCTGCTTCGTTGATTCAACAACTTAGAGCAGCGCTGCACTTAGCTAATAAATTATAATTATATAATGAAATCTAATTAGTAGGAAAATTGCCGCTTGCTAATGCATTTTTTATGTTTATAACACTCTCTGATATGTTTTAAGAACATTTTATACACTTTCGATAATAAGTATTGACCGAGATTTTTTCAGAACATCAAAATCTTTTAAAATTCAAGTATACGATTTTTCCAGGATTTGAGCTGGGAGAAAATAGTTAGGAATACTCGAAAAAAACTGAGAAAATCGTTATAATGTATTTATTTTCATGTCCTCTCGTGCAGAAGTTTTTCAATCAGGATCTTATGAGAAATTGACTTTAATGTTGAACTACATTCCGACCAGACATTTGAAGCCATAGCAATTCGTCAGTTTATTCAATTGAATCGACCACTTTTCTTACACAATTCACTGGCCATATCTGCTAAGTGCAAATTGCTTTCGGAGTTGTTTATTGTTTTGCAAGAACACAGACCGATTTAGATCAAGAATCACTCAATACACGCTACAAGCTCCGAATAGGGGTAAACTAGCAAGATATAATTCAAAAATTCTGTTGGAACAATTACCCTGCCTTTTGTTCCGGATACAAGATTCCTATTCATCCATTTATGGATAATTTTTAGCGATAAAACAACCATTCATTATGAAGCGCAATAATTAGAAATTAAAATATTTCATCCAAAAATCACATCAATCATTCAACCTATGGAAGTGTACTGTTTCAAAATGTAGAAAGATTTTGTTATAAACTTTTCCGGCAGAATTTTGACTTGATGTCATCTTGTTTTAACGAAATGTTTCCAAACTTTTATGTGTGGTTCATAATCAGTTCTCATCACTATAAAACAACGATTTCATCAAATGTATGGTCTAAAGCAGGATGTCTTCAAAATAAACAATTTTAATCGCAAAGCTGTTTCAGTGATATCTAAATGTTTTGGTGGCATATTTGTTACCTGTTTATGGTGAAGCACCCTCTACGTTTTAATCACTAATGTATCAACTTTGTCGAATAAAAAATAAACAAAGATGCCTTTTTTGATTAATAAGCGTGATAAAATTTTAATCAAAATTAATTAGTATGCTTTGGTAACCTTCCTTATTAGACAAAAGAAGTTAGGAAAGATATTGATATGCATTAGATAAACAGTGCAACCGAGAAAGAGCACAAACTGCTGAATAGGCAACCAAACTTACAAATTGGTAATACTGAAAATAAGCATTAAACAATATAATATAGGCACTTATAATTGATAATTAAAATGATGTATTCTAATTTAAATTTATTTATTTATTGTTAAAAATGAATTATAACATTTTAGTTAAAGCGATATTTATTTTTCAATTAAAAATAATTAAAATATTAAACATATGCAAAATGTAGATTCTATTGTTGTCGTTTTATCGTTTTAGCTAGGGGAAACACATCAGTAATAAATTCGCTAGGTTTTTAAAATTTTTATCACCCTGCATGTACTCTGATTCGATGGCACGGTATTTGACAATCCGGAATAGCGTGTTAACTACTACTACATGGGTAATTTATTTTTTATGCAAATATAGCTGTTTATAGACTTTTGCTAAAATAAAAACTATGTAATATAATTTTAAGTAGTGCAATGATAAAATACGTAAAACTTTATAACCTTTTTAAAGACAATAAAGTAAAATATTTCTTTGTAATCATAGTACGATAATAAATTTCAGAATATTTATGAACTGGAAAACAATTGCAACTGATTAATTTCTAGTGCTTTAACTATTAACGCAATTTTTATTTGTTAACTAACAACTTTTAATGATTAGAAATAGAAGTAACAAAAACTTTCTCTAGATATATTTGCCATATCTACATGTTGTGTAATAAATATGATGTATTTTTATATTAGAATTTCCAAAGTAGTTGTCTAAATTGAATTTTTAAAATTTGGGATACTTTTTTTTATAAAAAAGGTTAATTGGTCACACTGTCATGTTCAAAATAATCGTTAAAATCAGATTTTTCCATAAAAATTCTCAAATAAAGGCAAATTTCAAGAACTCAACATGTACAAATACGGGATAAAAGGTCGTGCCTGAAATCCTATAATAAAGCAGGGGAAGTCATAAGTTGATAAAGTTCTATATTTAGAATCACTAGAAATAAAAATCATTAAAGAAATCTCTTCATTATACAAGGTAGCAAGCACGTTTACGTTGATTAGCTCGAAATCGATTATAATGTGCGATCAGCCCAAAGCAATTTCAGTGTACTACTTTTAGGTAACATCATCACAATGTTCGCTATCTTTGTTTCGCTTTATAAATAAAAGATTAAGTATCTTAGTATAGAGTATATTAGCAAAATTAGTTTTGAATTCCTCATTAATAACAACGAGAGTTATTTTAGTTACTGCTCTAATCACAGTTAGCTAAGTGTTGTAACCTCAGTTCTATAAAACAATTAATTTACATTATCTTTTCAAAAGAAAGATGGGAATTAGGTAACGATCCTTAATCGATAATTATTTAGTTAGTCCATCTTCGTCGACGATGCATAAATATTAATTCCTATAATGGTTAATTAAATATAGGTCACTCAGGAAAATACTTTAATAGACACTAAATTTATTTTTACATTACTGCAAATTGATTCGGCAAAAATCTGGATCACAAATGTAATTTATAAAATAGTCCATTTCGGATCAAAAACATAACGGAGTTAAAACGGTTAGGCATGTATATTTTGCTATTACGATTAGCAGCGTTATAGTGCTGCCAGATTTTGTTGGGCTCCTTTTCATAGAAAATTTCAAACATGAGGTGCGCATATACTAATAAGTGGAAAGACCGTGAGGACGCAGATAAACTTTCCTCATGTTTTTGAAAATTAACACGGCATACTCAACTAACACTTGGTTGTGTCAACAAAAACCATCCCTTCCTAGACTTAAATTTTAGCCATTATTAAATTATTTCGATAACACGGCAACGCATAGGTCACACATACCGGATTATGTTGTAGATCTTTCATTGAATCATTTTTTGTATCCTACACAACAGATCCAGTTAAATTTGGGCCTTTTTTATAAACTGCACAGTAATCGTCTTTATCATCTGTAGTGTTGTCTGACTTACGATGAGACACTACGTTCTTTACAGATGCATAACCGCTGCCGCTACTAGCGCATTATTGATTTTAGTCCTTCTTTTTGTTTGCTTCTTTCTCTTATTTTTGTAGCATTTTTCTCTAACTTCTCGGGTTTTTCCCCATACTTTTAGAGAAATATTACTTGTTTGCAGTTGCAACTAAATCCAAAACAAGATGGAATTTAGTAAATATTTTCAATTCTTACGACTGTATTTTTTGTTTCGATGTTTGGTTCAGATTGTTTTGTGGCGATGAGTTCTAGAACGTTTTCTTCGACAGCATTCCCTCGAGCTGCCTGATCTGCGATTGTATACTCATAATCAGTTATTTTATGTTGATTAAACTTTTAGATTCCACAAGACTCAAATGCAGAAACTTTGTTCTGGTTTGTAGATGCTCTTGGTTCAATATTTTTCCAAATTAGTAGCTCTTTATTTTGCGACAAGTATTCCATTGAGTCCTTAGATTTAAGAAGCCTTAAAAAAAGGCCAGTATAGTGACTGAAGCCAGTGCGTCGTATGACTTTGTAAACAAAGGACACGAATCTCATTTTCTGCAATAAATTCCAGTACCCAACATCGTTATAACGCGAAGCGTATTAATCAAGGGTTATTTTCTAGGAAGAAAATGATCTTTTATCCAGAAAGCACAAACGTAATCTGGTGCCATTACAATTACACAACCTTTTTTTTATTTTTACCATGGGAAATGGCGTATGGTGGTAAACAATTTCTTTCCTCATTATCACACGCAATAATACTTATTGTCTCGTCCTTCCTTGCTCTAGTGAGGGAATGGACATCTTTAAATCCTTTAGTGGCAACCGCTTTGCTTGGCTTCTTGTATAACTGAACGCCTGTCTCTTCCCTGTTAAAGATTCTCCTGAGTTTATTAAAAACATATTTTTCTAATGTATCTGAAAACAATTGATAATATGGATCTACTTCAGTTCAAAGATCGAGCAATAGACCTTTCTGGGTCACTCCCATGTGCAAACTTAGATTTCTTCTCAGAAGGTTATTTGAACTAATAGTAACTAGTTAACTGTGTTTATTTGTTATCTTATGTCTTGTGACCGGTTTCTTCTTGTTATTTTCACCCAAACTTCCAGAGAGCTCTAAATTATCTTTGGTCAAATTATTTTTTCAACGCTTTTAAGTATAATTCCCAGTGGAATGTTTCTTTTGCAATAGAATTAGCCATTATGGTATTATTGGTTAAAGCAAGAGCTGCAAACCTACAGTTCTCTTCTGTTCACTGCCCCTGTTAGATATCCTATTGTAATTTATTGGCATATTTATAAAAATTATCTGTAAAGGAAACGACATAGAAAAATTATGCACCTTATGCAAATAAAAACTTAATGCCTAATTTATTCTTTATTAAGTTGTTCATAATATTCGATGTTCATTACGTACTTGATGACGTTTTCGTTTAGAACTACTCTCAAGAAAACAAAAGCGCATTAAAAAGGTCTTTAATTTGTGGCAAAATGCACAAACATATTTGGCGTTTTACCCGACTCACAGGGGGGCGATGCTAACTTGAAAGTTTAGAATACACATAAAATACAATCTAAAAGTGTTTAGTACTTAACGTCCACAAAATTGGAAAATAAGTAGTCAAAGTTTCATAAATTGTTAAATTAGGTTGATAAAAAAAAAAGAATCTACAAACAACCAAACCACCCTCTTAAGTACTATAAAAATTAGCAATAAAAGCATAGAATACGACACAATTGAACGGCATAATGTCACTATTATCGTCGAACTGTTTCGCGTCGCCGTCTATTGACTAATAGTTGAATTACAACACCCCCTTCGTATTGTTTATGTATTGTTCCTGTATAGGGTTGAACTTAAAAACTATATATTTTTATACAACGTCTTATTAACCATCTACGATTTTCGTATTACCATTTATTTTCGGAGCACTTTGTATAAAACATTTACTAAGACGTTTTAAATATTTCTATTATAGATGGAAAACATTTCTGTAAATTAAACCAGGATCAATTTATACTCGTTTTTTAATACAATTGTCAGTAATGTAAGAAATTTATAATACCACCAACTTACAGGGTGTCCACTTAATACTCTTACTTTCAATTGCGGATATATCGTTAAACAAATTGAAAAATTGAGGCGAGGAACATTAATGAGATCAAGAGTAGCTTCAGTTTTCCCTATACAGGGGCGTTCTAAATTAATTTTTTTAAATAGAATAACCTACATTTACTTCCCGAAATTGGAATCTCCTTGAGAAGACATGATGGAACGAATACAACAGTTGTTTAGACGTATCACCCCTGCTATTCTTCAGGAAGTTAGATCTTTTGCAAGACGGAGAGATCTGTTTTTGGAGCAAAATGATAGACATTTTGAACATTTGTTGCAGCAAATTTTTTTTTCATTAATAATTTAAAAATTTACTAAGGACCTCACACCGTTTACTACCTTCAAACATTGGTTATATCTGTTTTGTAAGTTGAGTAAATATTCTCGTAAGAGTTGTAATGCATAGGTAAAAGTTAGTCATTTTTTTTTGTTTAATAGCAATTTTTGAGAAAATATATTGGTATCAAATTGAAGATAAATAAATACTCTATCGATACATCTTACTAGAAATAAGGTGTTCCATTTAAAAATAAATGGCGTGTGACAGAATTGAAAATGCCAATACTTAAATAATAATTTTGGATACTCTGTATAAAAAAGCCAAATATTACGTTACTGTGACTTCCCATAAATAATAATTTTGGACACTCCGTATAAAAAAACCAAATATTACGTTATTGTGACTTCCCATAAATTGTTATAAAAAAGTGAACTATTGATATCAGCTAAAAAATAATAACTTGGCGACGTCATATTTTAAGGAAAAAAAATTTTATGATTGAAGAGAGGGTCTAATAAGAGTTCCATTTCCGCAAGTAAAAGTACATCATTCTATTTAAAAATGTTATAGCAATATGCGTCAAGTTTACTTAGGACGCCCTGTATAAGTGAAACTAATTTTAGAATGTACCCTTTTTAATTTCGTTAATATTCCCGTTATCAAATTTTTATTCGTTTAAAGATATAGCCGCAATCGAATAAAGGAATGCTTAATGGACACCCTGTATATGCATACTCGTATATATGTAAGCAGCATTTTTGATTGCAAGGGTGGGATAAAGAGGGCGACAGTCATTTAATGAAATGATTAGAAAACAATTGAAATGAAATGAAATTATTTCAATTATTATATAAGATATATTATGTAGATATGTAAATGACCTAAACAAAGAATAAAGAATATTTATAACTTTTAAAATGCAATGCTGTAATTTCTTAGGAGGAACAAAACTAGTCGAAAATCTCCACCAAAAACATGTTTTGGTTACCTGATTGCTATCGGAGGTACGGTATGCACGAAGAATAAGTTAGTAATGAACTAGACATGCTATAGGAACTTTATTGTTTATAATATCTTTGTTGAAAATTTACAACCGATTATAATTAGATTAGATAACAATAAAATAACAACACATTTATAAGTATCAAGTCTCACCAATGTTCCTACAACAGAGATAACATTAAATTTAGGCATGATGATGAGTTATGCATTCTTAGGTTCTCTCATTTGCTGTTGACGATGTCGTGGTGGGTTGCAGTCAAAGCTGAAGATCTTCAGAACCGGTTATGTTCTAGATAACTGAATGTCGAGATCTGCGGCCCACACTACGTCGGAATCCCTTCCATAAAGTATCTCTGCTATCAGCGTTAAACTAAAGGCGATTTAATTCGTTGATGATCCACACTAGGCATATCTTATGCCCTTAGCTAACGGTTGCAGGTTGCAACGCAACGCCTCCTCTTCACTGTAATTTACAGCTTACATTTAATATGCAATACGTTTTCATTTCTCGTTTAACAACTTCTCTTCTCTTAATGAAAATGTGTTAAGCAACACTCTTATTGTAAATTTAATTTTATTTTTTATTGTAATTCGTACATGAGTGACGTTGGTAACCATAAATTAAATAATATCTGTAATCATAAAGCTAAAGAACAGTCGTACGTTGAATTCGTATTTATAGTAATTAGAAACAGGCATAGTTAAATTCTGGTTAGTTCTTTCCACGACCTGTCTTGCAGTAGTTTTGTTGATAAACGATTAAACAAGTTACGTCGGATATCCCACGTATAAAAAAATAGAAATCACGAGATCCGAACTTTGGAATCCTCGACGTACATACCTATACATTTTATCAAATAAAGGCTCTCAATTTTAGTTCGACCTGTCAAAAATATTTTCTTTTCTTAAAAAACTAACATTTATCTTGGAGAAAAAATTACTACCTACTTATATTTTTTTATTTTATTCAATCAGAAAGTAGCTTTAACATTTTAAAATTAATATTTACTAAAATTAAAAATATTTTATGACAATGCATTTCTTTATTCCGAGAATTTGTTATGCATTTTATTAATTTAAAATAAATCTGTGCGAAATTGTAAAATATAAAGTAAACAATAAAGGCGCTGAAAATTTATAAATTTATAAACAGAAACCATTTTGGTTAAAATGTGTTTTTCCTTCTATATACAGTATGCGTCAAAATATATAGTACTGGAATCAAATACCTGCAAAAATCAAATAAATCTAATAACATTCAGTACAACTACACTACAGTATAGAAATCAAAACCTTGCCAACAGGCTGATGATTTGTGAAATAAATGTTCAAAGTGAGCACTGTCTCGCTTTAAACCGTATCCGCAGTGCTAAATTTTCGAACATATCGCTGTACTATTTTCTAAACGGATACAATTTTTTCACGCAATGCAAGGTGCGTCTGAACAAAATACTAACTGTCACGTTCTCGATTAAATAGAGTCCCGCACTGACACGGCACACCACACTATAACACGTTGATTGTGCAGCGTCTAGCCGCTGGATACCAAAGAAGAGAGTTGTTTGGAGATTGATGTAGCCATCCAACTGAACATGCCTTTCATCTGAGAACCACTCAGAAAATTTAGCTCCTCATGCACCATGGCCAGATATGTTGCACAATACACCACACATTGTCAATTTATGTGGCACAAGAAACCACCTGTATTTCTAAACAATTGCCGTACAAATATTTTACGTTTGTCGTGTAGACTTCTCTTGAGCGGCCATGTTTATCTTTTGTTGACACCGATGCTGAGCGGTCAGTCGTGACCTTACGATGACACACTACGCTAATAGTACGGAGAAATTTATTTACAATGCAGAGTACAACTGTGTTGTCCAAGCCACTTTCTGATACCTGTTGCGACATCTTTCTGCAACATATTTCAAACTTGGTCCTTTTTCACACTTAGCTCCGTTTTCTTCTAATTTAAGACTCATTTCCGAAAATAACCGCCACACATTACTACCCGGGAAGTACTCGTACTGCAATTACACGTGACTGATCCCTACCAGCTCGACGGACACGCATGCGTATGAAACACGCGAGAGTTTCAGTATTGTGGCGCATACAGTATTTTATGGTGAATGTTTAAGTGCAGCTATAGCAAATATATACAGGATACTTCAAAATAGTTTTATGTGCATAAAGGAATGCGCATATGCACTATGCCAAATTAAATGGTCGATTTTACAAAGTCTTATCTTTAAGAACTTATAGAATTTATATAACCGGTGGCATAAGTCAGACTCTGACTCTGATTTGGATTATTAACAACGGCGACGTCACTTAAAATCTTATAATTTGCAACATCTACTTTTACACATTTTGATGACGTTTAACACAGTAACCTGTTTACCGAAAACTTCTCGCCTTGTGCATACTGTAATATTTACGTAGCCCCAAACAAACTTTCGAAATTAGCTGACTGAGAAAAATTTCGATGAAAATTAACGTTGCACTGCATTTTGTATGTACTGTTGCAGTGCTTTGTTGAAATCGCATATCATCCTCGCTGAGATCTTGCAATTGCGATGCTAAAGTTCTTGCTACAATACAGTAGCTATGTGACTCAGGAAAAATACAGCGCTACTATTTTTATTCCTGTCACGGCGCACCATAAAGTGGCTTTTGGTTCATGTAGCAGAATTTTCACAGTCCCAGTATTGACCCGCAGGGGAATTTAACTAGTTTTGGCACGTTGCAGTGAATTGCGATACCGCGTACCCGATGCAAGCAGTCGACCCATGCGATTCCACCATGAGCAACGTAGGATCGTCGAAAAATGACACGAGACCCCCGACAAGTTCTATAAAAATGGGTACTCTCATGAGCACCGACATTTAACACCACGCCTTTGAACTGGACCACTGCGTGACCCCAACGGTAAGCAGAAACCGCAGTACATCCGAAATAACATATTCAGGAACGCCGATATGGCCGAACCATCGACGCATAAGCACAAGTGTTCCGATTCACGCTGGCGAAGATGGAGGTCGGGTGATGGTCCTGGTACGTATCATTAGGGAAGACGCGGAACCGGTGGCAAGCTCGTTGGCCTGACCTCTGCTTGGCACCCATAGCGTTATAAAATCCGCCAGCAGTTGTGGAGAGAACTAGATCTCTGTGAAAGGGCGATGGTAGAGCGCTAAATCTCTGCTCAGGCCGGAGGGTGGGCTGCAAAGCTAATGCCAGATAGGGGTGATAGGCATCCCTTCTGATCCGGAGCCTTCTGCTGATTCATGCAGGGCTATTGGGCGTCAGAAACTGACTCTTCGGGGAAGGACACCTCCAGGATGCGCTGTATGCCGAAATGAGTACCTTGGGATTGGTGTGAAACCCCTCGTCGTGTTTTGCCCGGCGGGTGCCGACTTTGGTGTTAGACTTGAGGGGGCACGGGTTTCAATGTAGTTAGCGAGTGCACGGCGGTGTGTTTGAAGGTGAGCTAGTTCGCCATATGAGCGAATGTGGTTCTATGGAATTGGCAGCGAACGGCTGTCCCAGTAGTGGTCGTTTTGTTTGCTTAATCCGTAAGATTTTATTCCAAAAATTAGCAATTTGTTTTTAGCCATTTTTCGTGGTCTGCAAGATTAACATATGACATTACCTAGGTATTGTAGCAAAGGTTGGAGGCAGTGAATGGAAAGTTCTGGAATCATCTAGAATGTTTTCTTTGTAGTAAGATGGATGATGTAATCCGCAAATGACTCATTGCAGTAATTTATGTCTGTCAATTCAATTAGGTCAGCAATGTGTCATAGCATTACATCATTGTTATGAGTAGTGTTCTATTCTTGTTGTTTCTAGAATTGTCTTTCCTATGTGGGCAGCATATTAAATTCCCCTAGTTAGTTATTGTTAGAATCTTGTACTGTGCATTACTGATATAAATATAAATATACATAAATAGAATTATAAATAAATGTTTGCTGCTGGTGCATTG
>JAHWXV010075664.1:0-10865 GCA_024586415.1 Phrixothrix hirtus
TGTACCTGAAATTAAGGCCAAAATCTCCTTTCTGTTTTCCCTAATTAATTCTTTTTCATATAAAAGGTGATTTTGGTACAGTATAATTTAAGCTGCACGTAAAAACAGTTTAATTTTTCTGAACATTTTATGTAATATTTTATGTCCGCACCCGGTATTCTTGTATATTTATATTTATTAGTTTTCCTAATTAAGTTTTTGAACGACGTAAAACGCCCTGTAAATTGTTTTCGTCAGGTTTCATAATTAGTACAAAAATTAACTTGTCTGTACGAGTAGATTAACAGGCACAGTATAACCTGCGGGTCATAGATAAGAAACAAAACATTCAAGTTCATGGTTAAGACATTGACCTTTTGATGCCTGTTTGTAAAGATAGCAGTTTTTCCGCGACTGCAATGTCAAAACTGATAACAGAATGGAAAGATAAGCTTTTCTTGCTTTGGGATAATTAAATATTTATTTCTAAATACAGATTTAAATCCGTTGTCCGTTGATGAACCGGTTCCTTCATGTTGTATTCGGACACGGGCCCATGATGTCGACGCTCAGGATTTCTAATGAGAATTTGGCTGCTTGAGGTGTCATATTGGCGTCTTCTTGTCGGCTTCCGGCCTTAACCAAATGCCATATCGCACACTGACGCACGTAATGTCGAACTTCCTTGTATAAGTTCGCCCAATACTATTGGCGTAGGATCGCTCTTCCTCCAGGATGGTTTGCAGCAGGCGCGTCATGGCACTCGTGAAGCATGCGTCGCTTCCACTCCAATGGCACATATAGTTGCGTCTCGGCGCCTCGTTTCCGTACAAACGCGCCATCTTCAGTTGCGTAATTTTCTGACAAAAACCTATCGCCTGGCTCCTGGAAGCCTTGTTGCAGCACGATTTGGAGTTTCAACCTTAACGCACCGCACGAAGCGCTTTGTCTATTTGCGTCCTTAATTTGTTCGTATAGTGTCGTGATAGGTTGTACGCACTTATCCGTCCGGCGTTCTTGTTCACTTTCCGGCGGCAGGAGGTCGCGTAGGTCCGTTATTCGTTCCGTCACGTATTCACTATTGTCTACTTACCGCTAGAGTGCGTCCGGTAACACATTATCCTTGCCCGCACAATGTTCGATTTCGAATGCGTATTGTTGCAGGAGCACTGCCCATCGTGTTAACTTTGATATCTTGTCTTTGAGGTTGTTCAACCACATGAGCGTCTTGTGCGTAATTAGCGTGAACAGTCTTCCCTCCAGAAAATGGTGGTATTTTTTGATAGCCCAAATGATGGCGAGTAATTCTTACTCGTTGCAGTGGTACTTCATCTCGTGTGGCCTGAATTTGCACTCGCGTTAACTATTATTCGGTTTTCTCCTTCTGGCATCCGTTGGAATAGCACCTCGCCCATTCCTCGCACGCTCGCGTCCGTTTGTAGGTAGAATTTTCATTCAGGGTGCGGGCGTTCTAGTTCGAGCGGCTCCGCGATAGCCTTGTGACTTTCTTTAACGCGCACTCACCTTCTGAATTCCACTGGAATTTTGTTTTTCGCGACTTGAAGAGGTCCGTCATCGGCGCCGTTATTTCTGCGTATCGCGGTATGAACTCGCGGATCCAGTTCATTGTACCGAGTAACTGTTGGAGTCTTTTCAGCAAGCGAAGCGCATCAGCTGTCCGAATTTGCACAAGATGTTTCTGTAGTGGAAGTATCCCGTCTGAGGTCACTCGGTGCCCAACGTAATTGAGTTGGTTCAAGCGATCGAGCACCTTTCCGTGACACTGGATAGATTGCCTTTTGTTGCGCGGAGACTCCACGGTGATTATAAGGTTAAGCAGAGTCTTTAGGCCGTACACTTTCTTCCCCTCAGGCGACTTCTGGAGTTCTATGTATACTAGCGGCATCGGGATCTTTTCCGCTCCTTTGCGCATCCGGCGCGCCGACATTGCTAGGAGCTCTAGCCGCTTGAGCTCTTGGAGGACGTCTTCTTGCTTGATGAAGGTCGGGATGCCTCGAATTATTACACGCAGCGGTTTCCCTTTCGGCAAGAGATAAGTATGGTACTGGAGGCCTTCTTCTGTTAGGAGTTTGGTAATCCCCCTGTAATCTTCTACTGTACTGGGTAGATCTTTATCCCCAGGTTGGTGTTTTTAGCGTTGGCGATTTTAAGGCCTTTGTCTGTAAGTGTTTGACAGATTGATGTCCAGTTATCTGCCTGCCTCAGCCCAACGGGTGGGATTTTGCTCCGCCTTGCTGGAGCAGGTGCCGACACTGGTTCCGCCTCTGTGACTAGAGGCTAGAATTGGTTTTGCACTTGGACTTTCAGTGCTGGTTTGGCTTCTGTGTGCTTTACTGAAGCCTTTCTTTTCCGATTCATTTTCACTTTTTTGAACCCTTCGTTGTCGGTTTCCGCATCTGTCGAGGAGTATTCCATTTTTCCTTCCAGGAGTTGAGTAGCCTTCTTGGCCGCTGCGTTTGTTCTTGAGTATTCCCGTAGGATATTCTCGGCTTCGTTGGCTGCCGCTTCGGGATGGTTTTTCACCAATTTCAGAATGTGATCCGGCAGGTTCCTTATTACCATATCTGAAGGCCATGGAGGTTTGTTTGGATTAATACCATCAACCCATTCTAGCAAGCCGATTAAGGCGTCGCGTGTGGCAGCGCGTTACTGGATGACATTTTGGTTGACATTAAGACATTTAATGTAAACCTTGGCAGAATGATATTTGTTACTGCAACGGACCCACCGCTGTTAAACCGAAGGGGCCTAGGTTACAGTATCAGTTAAGCAGCAGAAGCAAACGAAAAACACCAGTGCACATCTCGAGAGCTCGATGCGAACTCTATGCAGTGATAACGGAGCCTCAAGAAATCACTTGTTATATCTCCAACGGCGCTGTTTAGCATTTTTAGAAGCGTATTCTGTCGCCGGTACGTGCATGCTGGCTTTCATTTGTGGGAGGAGTGTGGTTCTTTGTGCTTTACTTGTTAAATATTGCAAGTATTGCTGTCAGGCATAGCAAGAACTTTGTTATGCCCTCGGAGATTGTTGCGCACTCCTTTGTAGCGTCCACAAAGAGGCTACCGACCTGCATCATCTCCTCTAGGTCGAGATATTTATCGTAGTTTTCTCCCGTTGAAGGTTAGAGTTGGGGCTCCTCACCGCGTAAAATTGCGGTGTATGACACGCCCCCTCTTGGTGTTGGTGCTGCAGGCGCTGTTGATGCTGCAAGTGGTTGAGGGCGGTTTGGAAACCCCCTCTAACTGGCTGTGTGCCCGCCGCCGCAGTTTGCACACTTGGCAGGCTCTTCTCTGCTTCTTACGCATTTTGCGGTGTTGTGATCGACACTTCATTTAACGTATTTCGGTTCCGCATTGCACCGCCGTTGTGTGTATCCAAAATTTTGGCATTTGTGGCACTGGATCGGATTCTTTGATCCTTTCGACGTCTCAATGATCACTTGTAGGCATACTACTGCCTTCACCTTGAAAATTTCCTTACCAGCCGGAGATTTTTCCACCTCCACGTGGTTTATCGGGATGGGGATCTTTTCAGGTCCCTGTGCATCCTCTGTACCGTTAGTATGGAGATGCCTTGTCGTCTTAGGTCGTCTCTTATTACCTAGTTAGAGATTTCCCGTGCGAGGCCAGGGATGACCACCTGCAGGGGCTTCTCTTTATTGAAGATATGGGCATGGAAAGGTATATCCCTTCCCTTTAGGTAATCGACGACCTTCGTGTGATCGTCTTCGCCCTGGAGGTGAATTTTTATTCCTATTGCTGTATTTCTGGCTTCTTTGACCTTGATTTCCAGGCGGCGGAGGTCTTCGCTCACCTGGGTCCAGCGAGCCTTCTCGTGCAGCACTACGGGTGGTATTTTTCCTTTCTTTTGAGTTGCAGGTGCTTCTTCATTTTCTTCCACTATTGCTTCGAACCTGTTCGAAGTATCTAACTTTGGGGCAGGCCCAGGGTTGAACTGCCTGGAGGGCTTCCGTTTTTTCCCCTTCTGGGTGATGAACCCTTTGGAGGTTGCGGTTTCATTGAGTTCTGTGGTTGTATCTTCGTCTAGCGAATACGAAATTTCGCTGAGTAGCTTTTTTGCGTCTTTCGCAGCGCTGGTAGCTTGAGTTGCACCCTCAAGCTGTTCCCGGATTAGCCGAAGCCTTTCCATAATTTCGCTCTGAGTTTCGATTTCGAATCTCAATGCGAGTGGAGGTTTCTGAATGTACTTTGTACTGCACCCGAACCACCGCTACAAGTAGAAGAGGCCTAAGATACAGCACAATAGAACTCAAGAGGTGAAGAAGTACAACTGCCAACGAACACGTCTGCACTCAATGACAGTTGCAGCCGCTCTCCTCTACGTCCTGAGCGAATCATGACCTGGTGCTTAAGTATTTGTAGCCACAGTTATCGTATGACTCCGCCCACTTTTTCAAGTGAACGAAGTCGCACTTTTCTGTGGCTCCTCCTACTCACGGAGGCTTAGAATCGCCTTGGACTACCCTGGACGGTTTCCGGCGTCTTCCTCGTAGGCTCCTAACCCGAAGATGAGGGGGTTGGAGCTGTACTGGAACACAGAATACCAATTAACGGCCTGTTCATGGATGAAGTACTGGATTGTAGGAAGACTCGGATCTTCGTGGATTTGCGAATTTCGCATAAACCACGGAGCGTCTGTAGCCATGCGGAAGCACTTGTTTTGAAGGACTTGCAGCTTCTCCATGTTTGATCTAGCGGCGTATCCCCAGACGGTTGCCGCGTAGATCATTGTCGGACGGATGATCACCTTGTAGAGCCTAACCTTGTTTTCCAAGGAAAGCCTACTTCGGCGATTCAACAAACCGTACAATGCTACCACACCGGCTTTTGAACGCGAAGTGCAATACTCGATGTGGTGTCTCAACGTCAGCCGGGAGTTGAATACGACACCCAGGTATCGAACCTTGTTCTCCAAAGGAATTAAAATGTCAAACACTCCGATTTTTTGTAGAACACCGCAGTGTCCTTTTCCGCGTTGACGTCGATTCTCCACGCTCGGAACCAAGATTCCAACCCACGAACCGCCGCTTGGAGTTTGCGGAGGGCGAGGTTTGGATCTCGGGATCGGGATAAGACGGCGGTGTTGTTAGCGTAAAGCGCAAGCGTCGTGTTCATCTGTCTGGGCAGGTCACTGCAGAAGATCGTGTAAAGCAACGGCTGGAGGAGGGAACCTTGCGGAACCCCCGCCTCTACGTTCCTCGGTCGCGAACAACGCCCCTCCAGCTTTATTTTAAACGAGCTATCCTTAAGATAGGACGCAATCAGCTGAACGAGCTTCCAAGGAAAGTTTGCTTCCAGCATCTTGTACAGCAATCCCTAGTGCCAAACCTTGGCGACGTCCAGAAAAACTGCTGCTGTCACATATTTGAAGGCGAAACCTTCGGTGATATCTTCGGCCAGCCGGAGCACCTGATGAGTGGTGCTGTGGCCAGGTCTGAAACCGAATTGTTCATAGGGAATTACCTTTGCTTTTTCGGTTACATCTTTCAGGTTCAAAATTATTCGCTCTTCCAGCTTTCTCAGATAAGGGAAAAGGCTGATAGGTCGGTAATTCTGCGGAAAGGATGTTTTTCCGGGTTTAGGAAGCACGATAACGTCAGCGCATTCCCAGGATGAAGGAAATCGTCGAAGTCTCAACATAGTGTTCACGATGTTTTCTACTGCGGCGATTCCCTTAGGTGGGAGAGCCCTGAGGGCGGAGTTTGGTATGTTGTCAGGAACCGGCGCCTTCTGCGGCTTCCATAGCTTTATGCAATCGCGTATCTCGTCCGAGGAAACGGGAAGGATGTAGGTAGGGTTTGCGTCGTCCTTGCCATGGCTTCCGGCGGCGATACGACGCCTGACTGATCTTTCGATGCGCTCGACGAAGTCAAGATCGGCGTGCAGGAAGTTCAGAGAACATTACAGTTCTAGGCTGTCTGCGAATGCCTCCACCTTATCCGCGGGATCGTAGACTAGACCACGCTCGCCGTGAATCGGCGACACGGGCATTCTACGATTCCTTAGGACTTTGGCCATTCTCCATAAGGAATTGTCCTCCGTTTCCAGCGACTCGAGCTTCTCGCCTCAGGTACGGTTGTAGTGCTCCTTTAAGCTCCGCTTCACTTGTGCTGCAAGATAATTCTTGAGCACTCGATCCGCAGAGTCAAAGTAGCGCTGCCAACGGCGTCTGGCGCGGTTCTTCTCTCTTATGAGTTTCCTCAGATTCTCTGGGAGAACTCGCTCACTCGGCTTCCTCCTCACGTTCGTCGCAAACAGGATAGTATCCCAGGACGTTAGAGGTGAGGCGGACGACCGATTCCTCCATCTCATTCTCGGTACGTATCTGCTCGATACGACTGAGATTTTGTTCCATTTCGGTTGGTTCGCCGACTGTTCCATGATGGATGCTTAGCGTTGAGGTCGCCAGCTAGGATGGTCGTAAACGGGCTGTATAGTAGATTTGCCAAGTCCTAAAGCTCGATTGGTTCCCTTGGTGGATGATAAATAGCTACCAGACGGATCCAACTGTTGCCCTCGGTATTTATGGATACGGCAGTAGCCTCGATGGTGTGAAGTTCTGGGAGAGGTGAAACATGGTGGTCTATGCGCGATTTGACATAGTTCCGAAGTTGGGGTGTGTCTGCGGCACGTGGATTAGTCTCGCAGATCAGGATTACGTCCAAGCTGTACCTTTCCGCGAAGTCTCGGAGTTCATCCCGTTGCCGTAGTAGCATTTCAGTAGGCCGTCTGTAGGGAACTGGATATCAGGAGCGACGCTAATAAGGACGAAGATGACGCCGATATCGCCAACGGCGTTACCGACAGCATCGGCGAACTTACGGGCGACCTAGGAGAAGTTCGGGATGTCTACAGAGCTCAGCAGCTAGATTAGGCTAGCCATTCTCAGTGGCTCTGCCTCTTTCCGGCTAGAAGCCGGGCTGGGCGTTGCCACCGGGTGGGTGGGACCTTCAGGGATTGCCGAACAAGTGGCAGTGGGAACAGGCTGTCTAGCTGGGAGGCTAGGGAAATCTGTGTTTCTGGAGGCGGCCTTGGCATAGGAGAAGTCATGGTGGACCACATTACTGCTCGTTGAGCTACCTTCGGAAAGCATTCGCTGCCGCGATAATTCGCAATGTGACCCTTTCCGCAGTTAGCGCACTTCGCTTCCGTTTCCCGTAGCTTAGTGCAATCCCCGGAGTGGTGATCTCGTGAACATTTTATATACTTCGGAGATGCGCTGCATAGCCTTTGAGAGTGACCATACAGCTGGCAAAGATGATATTGCCCGATGGTCGTGCGGCAATTCAATCCTGTCGATAAGCCGCAGAACCTCCTTGACGTCAAAGATCTTCTTCGCTTCCGCAGTCTTCCAGAATATCGCCAATACCAGCGGTATAGGTACTCTACTGGGTCCACTTCGCATACGGTGCACGGATAACATCGGAAAACCTCGCTTCCTCAAGTCCTCGGAGATTTACTCCATCGTGATGCTCTTCGAGATATCCCAGATAATGACCTTCAGAGGCTTTTCCTCCGATAACTTGAAGATATGGAAGGGAACCTTCTAATCCTTGAAGAATAGCGTTATTGCCCTGAAGTCACCAACTGACGCAGGATGGACGGTAATTCCATCCTGCGTCTATTTAGCCTTGACGAGGTTTATCGACGAGGCCTTGAAACCAGCTGAGAGGTTCATCCAATTGTCCTTCTTGCGAACGACAACTGGACGAATCCTCTGCTTAGGCTTTGCGATGCTCGCGATCGTGGTGTGCGTGGTCTCAAGCTCCATTTCTTCAATAGTTTCGAGCATGCCGAAACTATTAAACAATTTTGCCGGGCGAGGCGTGGAATGAGTTGGGCTTACCCGTTTCATTCGCTTGCGGGGATGAACACGAGTGAATCCCCCCTTTTCCATAGCCTCGGGTTGAGGCTGGCTACAGGCAGCTGCAACCTCCTCCGGGATGGAGGAGATCGTCAAAGATGACGGCGCCGCCGTCATCGCCGCAACGGAGGTGGGAGGATAGCCTGGGCTGGAATTTCACGGCTTATCCTGTCTTCATTCTTCGTGGCTCTCTGCTCGCTGGTTGCACCTGTGCCGACCAACTGCATTCCGTCATAGCTCGTTGTTTTCGGTCTGCAGAGAAGTCACTTGCCGCATCAGCTGTTTTGTTTTTTCATCCATCCACTTGAAATGGTCTTGAACTAACGGAGACATCTTCACTTCCATCCTGCTCTTCAGAATGCTAAAATGCACTGGCCAGAAGAAGAATTCCTCTAATTCCCTCAAAAGCAGTGCTAAACAGCACTAATTTGTGCTAAAAGGCACAAAACACTCGAGTGCTAAAAAGCACTAAAACACTTTGCTGCTCTCTCGCTCTTCACGTACTCGCCTCTGAAGGGAGTGCTGGATGTTCACAGGATAGGCCCAATTCACTTTGCAGCAAGCGAAGGCCTACCAACTACCTGCCACAACACCGCACGAATTCCAAAAGAGCACTGGAATGCACACAAAGCATACTGTTATCGGTGCATGCGTAATTAACCCTCTTTGCGTCACTATTACACATCGATTCATTCGCCCACACACAGAAAATAAGATACAAATGAATAGAATTATTCATAACGGAAATGCGATTCATCAATAACACTATTTCCATCGCATTTTAGTATTGCTACATCTGTATATAAACCCCTTGTTTTTACAAATACAGTTAGTGTTAGAGATCTTCACGTCTACGCCGAGCTTCGTGCTGAAGCTTTCGCCTCCAGGTCGTGCCTCGTTGTGCACGCTACCTGAGAGTGCCTCTCTACACTCAACATTTAAGTACGCACGCCGTTATTGTTTATTCTTCGAACACCAAATCGAATTCAAACAATCTCAGGCGTTTCATTTCAACAAATTACAAAGTGTTTTCTACGCCGACAACAATACTGTCGTGCAACCTCCCATCTGTTGACCTCATCTTGGACTGGGTTAGCAGCACTAGACTGAATGTTAGACTTGATAAAGTCTGTATGCATTAGCTGAAATAGTTATTAGTAGTCGATTCAATATTCGGTCCCTTTTGTATATGCATTATGTTTAACGCAGCTCGAACCGCACTCTTGCGTATCTCGACGACGACTGAGGCTAGCAATAGCAATAATTTGAATGACTTGGAGTGCCTAGATTTTGCATATTTTACCTCCTTTACATTTCTGATTCTTGATTTGAGAGAATTCTATATTGTTCCGCTTACGCGGATTTCCTTTCAATTAGGAGGCGGTCTGTGTTTGCCTATTTATTTGCAAACACTTCCATTATGTGCGGGAGCACACATACTACGGAAGCCATTCCTTCGGAGAAGGATGTTGCCCCCCGCGTCGCCTCGACGATGATGTGGATCGCCGCCGTGATATTTGTTTTGGTAAATGCAAAGGAGGCGTTGCCGGCCGTTGCACTTTCTGTCTGCTGTTGCTAGTTTGCACTTTCGCTGCGCGATTTCAATACTTGTACGTGTGAAATGTTTTTGTTCACTATTGTGTTTATCGGAGTACTCGCGTTGGTTTATTTCGTCATCCGCGGGAATCGCGGGGAACCCTTGTAATTTGCCGTATGTGCTTGCTGGCAAATTAGCGCATTTTGCTGGAGTGTTATGTTTTTTTACACAATCCGTGGTTGTGTGTTCCTTGCCGCACTTTACACACCGCGGGTCCGCTCTGCAGCACCGCTGTGTGTGGCCGATCAGCTGAATCTGTGGCACTGTATTGTGCTCCTTTTTTTCCGTGGTACCTCCACCGTGATGGAAAGGTGGAAGATCGTCGTGCCCTGGAAGACCTTCTTACCTAATTCGTTCTTCTCAAGCTCTATATAATTGAAAGTCATTGGCGTGCGTTTCTTTCCTCTCCGCATTCTCCTTACGGAGATTACCGGAAGCGCTTACCTCATGATGTTATCCTTGATCGCCTCATCGAAGATGGTTTCGGGTAGCCCTCGTATGACCACCCTTAGTGACTTTTCGGTCGCCAGCTGGAACGTGTGGAACGGTATGCTGGCTTTCGTGAGGTATTCTGTGATGCCTTTATGCTCGGCGTCGCTGATGGGTTGTATGTTGATCCCCTGGGATACGTTCTTAGCACTATGAATCTGTATTCCTTTTTTATTCAATTCTGAAATAATTTGTGGCCAATTTTCTTTCTCGCGAATGACCACGGGAGCCACTTTTCTACGTGGTTTTCTGCTTACGGCGTTGGTGGTCGTTGCCGCCTTCTTTGCTGTCTTGTCTTATTCTGCTTCTTTGTCTTCTAGGTCAGCTTCAACGTCGCTGAGTGCGTCGAAGCGATTTTTTGTCGGCACCTATGTTGCTGGGCCGCACGCTTCTGCCTTCGGCCTGAGTGACTTACGTTTTCTCCCTTCAACTTGCTCGAAGTTAGTGGGAGCTGGAGCTTAGTGTTTGCCTCCTCGTCGGAGAAGTATTCCATCTCCGCGAGGAGGGAGCGGGCGTTGACTTCCGGAATAGGCGACGTGGAGGTAGCGGAAGTAGCTAGGTTTTCGCGCAGCAACTGGTTTTCTTCTCGCGGCTGCTGAATTTGGGCGAAGAGTTGATTAATTTTTGCAATGGAGGCTTCAATTGAGATTGAGATATTATTTTAAATCTGCAGTTTTATTAATTGCGTTAAGATTCAATTCTGCAAATTCATATTAATTACAAAATTATATCAATATTAATATTTAATACTTACTTGTGTTGTAAAGTATAAGATGTCTACTGACACGAAAAGTCACGAAAGTCACTAAAAGTAATGAAAAATAGAGATCGGTAACGAATTTTAAACGCCACCAAAAAAATAATGGAAATTTCCGAACCAACGAATATATAA
>JAHWXV010075683.1:0-11975 GCA_024586415.1 Phrixothrix hirtus
TATATATATATATATATATATATATATATATATATATATATATATAACGATAATGCAGAAAATCTTATATTTCAAATACTAATTCTTTTTCGTGCGAATGAGTCAATCAGTATAAATTTGCAAACTAAAACGTTAATTCTGTATAAGAAATTAGACACTATGACAGAAACCTTCATATTGGCGAAAGTAGTTACAACAGCCAAACTGAACCAGAAAAAAACGAGTAGGTCAGTACATCGAAAATACTCTTATCAATAAGTTGCCGCTAAACTTACCTCTTCCGGTTACCATTACTGTGGAACGGGCATTAATCTTGAAGGGTGTTCGTCAAGACACAGGGATCAATACGTCAGACGCCGGGTTGTGATAGTCTAATCTAAAATTGGAGAATGCAGTAAACGCAGGTCAAGTGTATCAAGTACGGTTGATAAAGTACAGTGGGTTTACCGCACTTGAGCACCTGAGCACTATAGGTATAGACTAATCTAGAGTTATGAACGCGAATATTTTCGCGTTACACCTTTTACTAGAAGATATATATTCTTACCTAGAGATAGAAACTAGAATGTCTGAAGGAATTGATGGGTACCCTAGATCTCAGGAACGTATACATAATATACTAGCAGACTAACCAAGAAAACCTTAAAAATAACTATAGGTTATTCGATTAATCATAAAGTTATAACTAAATTTAACAAATTCCTAAAGGATGTAGCACCTAATGAAATAATATCAAATTGTAGTAGTTTACAATGTAAAAGGATGATAAAACAAATTACATAGTTTATTTATTAAAGAAATCTATTACCAAATAACAGTCTCGATATCACCCTTTTATACATTCCATAAAATATTGAAAATCATGCAACCTGTACCTAGCAGAAATCTATTTAACGAAATTCGTAAGCTATCCCATCACTGTCAGAGTCAGTTATCTTTTGACGTACTTTAGAATAATATGTTAAATTCGAATCAATATTTCAGATACATTGTAGAATTTAACCAAACCGAATCGTTTATTTCCCTGTGCTTCCGATTAATTTTGACATGCCAAAGAGCCGTTACTGTTTAAAGCCACTCTCGATATAGAACAAATTTGGGTAAAAATTAAATTTAAAAAATCAACAATTGCACTAGGTGTAGTTTATAGACCACCTAAACAAAACGCACCTTTGTCCATTAGTGAATTAGAAACCACACTAACAAAAACAATTGTGTGTGGTGATATCAATATTGATATGTTCAAGTCTATGCTTCCAGCTGCTGTATGTATTCAGTCATTGTTGGACTACCTCGGTCTAATTCATATAGTTAATTTACCCACTCGAATTATAGAAACATCATTTACATGAATTGATCTAGTTATTACCACTAATGATCATCTTTCAAATGCATAGAACTAACTGATATTCCTGATACATCTGATCATCAATTAATAACGATTGTATTAAACATAGATATCAAGTGTAGTAAAAAAATTGCTAGAACATACCGCGGCTTTCATAATTCAGATATACATAAATATATTCTACAATGAACTAAATACTTTACCATTACATCGTATTTTTAATTTAATTAATATTGACGATAAAATAAATTGTTTTAATGAAATACTTTCCAATAAAGGAATCTACATTTACAACCATGGATAACGCCTATTATTAAACTTATGATAGACTTACGAAATAATACGTTAAAGCGGTATAAACGTACACGTAATGTTGCGAATTTACAGTATTACAAAATGCTTAGAAATTTTACAACATCCTCAATCCTCAAGAGAAAAAAAAGTTTACTTTGATTTTCTGCTTTGCGGAAATAATACAAAATTACTTTGGAAAAATTTAAAGAAACTTGATATATATATAACGGTAAAACCAAAACCATACCACCATCACTTAAGGATGTAAATAAAATTAATGAATATTATATTAATTCGTTTCCAGCTACCCCCTCTATTGATAATGATTGTATAATTTCTATGAAAACAACTTACTACAAAATTTGGACATATTTTTTAAATTTTCTACTGTTGTGGAGGAAGACGTTATGCAATTAAATCATAAGCGATCGGTGAAGATGGACTTAATATAACTATACTAAAATTGTTGTCCTTTTATTATTCCATGCTTACCCATATTATAAATATTGCTCTAGAAACTTCTACATTTCCAACAATTAAACTATTGTGATGCTTTCTATTGGCATTGTATTACTGTAGCGACAAAGAATAGAATTCAGAAATTACAAAACTCGTGTATAAGATTCATTTTTGGTATCAAAACAAACGAGTATGTATCACGCAATCTGAAGGAGCTCGAGTGGTTGAATATACACAGCCGTAGGCTTTTACATACTAGTGTATTATTTTTTAAAATTATCTTCAATAAATATCCCCAATATTTGTACAACCGTATTACATTTGGAACATATGTACATCATCTTAACTTAAGCCACAGGGGACTCATATCTATAACTTCACATCAAACGACATTGTTTCAAAGATCTTTCTCGTATAATATTGCAAAATCCTATAATGAACTTCCCTCTGTCTTAAAGTTATATAACGCACTAAAATTTATAACCCATTTTAAATTATATTTAATGAAAAAATAAGATTTGCACTGACAACTTTTACCTCAATCGTAACATTAATAAAGCTTATTGTGGAGATAAAATAAATTAATTTTTTTAACTTTCACTTTTTTTTTGATTTAATTTTAGTTTTAGATTATAGGGAAATTTTTGCATAAATTTAATTTATAATTTCAACAAGGTTGAGTGGAAGAACAGCATTATTTGCTGAACCCCGCCTTGCGGTTAAATTAGTACTCCATATTATTCATCTGGTTAACCAGACAATTATTATTTTATTATTTTCTTACTTCACTATTAGTATATTCGCTTTGTGATGTTCATCTTGATAACTAGGCAATTATATTTTATTTATTTCTTTATTTTTATTATATTGCACTAATTTAATAAAGATTACTATCATTACTATTATTATTATTATTACTATTTTGTTCCCATTTTTTTAACTTAACGTTTCTGTTCCACAAATTTTACTATATTTGTACAAAATTATCCACTTATATTAAACTTATCTTTTCGAAATAAGAAACGTCAGCGAAAACTATGCCAAAAGTTGAGGCAAAACTGACGTAATTTGTACAATAACTAAACATTTGACTTTATTTGGGTTGTTTACTAAGCAGCCAGATGTGTAAGTCGAATTGAAAAATAATCTCAATGAAAATGCTTTAATTTAGCTATTACTGCACATAAACCTTGTTTTATGGAATTTGTGCTAGAGAGTTGAAAAACTGTAAATATGCTAAAAAGTAAGAACAAACATTTTTCGAAATTTTGAGGAATATTCGCGTTTTTGCATATTTTTTGAAAGAAGTTAAATTTGATAGGGAGAAAAATTCACGTATCTGTTCACGTCCATTCAGCACCTTTTTTAAAGCAAAAACTAATAGTAAAAACAAAATTTTCCCTAACATATTAGGAAAAAGCATTCCCATATGTGCGAAGTTTATGTGGGACACTAGTTTTTATAATAAAAATGAGTTGTAAACTTTACACGATAAATGTATTCGAAGTAAAGTTTTCCCATGTCCAATATACTTATATGGTATCTATTTACACCAGCGTAAAAACCAAAGTAACGCAATAGCTTGCACCTACTATAGATTGAACATGAAAAGAAATTACTTTGAAACGTTTCTGAAATTAATTAATTAAATTAAATTAAATTAGATTTCTGGAAGAAAAGGGACTCAAAATAATTTACCCACAAAATACTACTACAAAATTAAAAGGCGAATATTTAATTAGCCATAGCACAAATAACGTATATTTCAAGAAAACAAACCAAAATTTGTAGAGAAATTAGTAGGTAAACTCTCGCTAATTAGTATCGATATCTCGCAACAAAGTTAAATGAAGATATTGAGCATGATAATTAACTAGAAAACCTTAAAATTTGATGAGATTTCGTTGTAGTGATACTTGAAAATCTACAGCAAACAACAAATATGATGAGATAGTAAACCGAGTTTGTGGACTATTGAACTTTTCTTACTGGTTATGAGCATTCTAACATTTGTAAGCGTAAAATAGATACAGAAAGAGGAGCTCTAAAGAACAAGACAACACCAAATCGGATAACCAAGGCTTCATTTTGATGATGGAGCGGTTAACGGCTACAAAGAAGAGTTCATCTGCAAGCTTAGGATTAAAGTTAAGAATAGAAAGTTTCCTAGGTATAAATGATAATTTTAAGCCAATTACGATATTTTTAGTATTTAATCAGCATCCTAGTTGTATTTATAGCTGCTATACATTTATTGACCTGCGAAGTGATATTATTCAATATAATGAAAGAATATTGAATAAAAATTAAAGAAAATTAGACAAGAAAGTGTAATCATCGTTGTAGATAAATAATTTTTGGTTTCAAACATACCATTATTATAATAATAGAGTTGAGTCGCGCTTCCTTCAAATTAAATGATTATCTAAATATATCTAAAACGTATAATATTAACATAAATGTATATCTAACTTTGAGCTCTATTTCGAATTTGAGAACATTTTAGGTAAATACTATCACAGCATATATTAGTTCACATTTCGTACTAATGTTTTTCATCCATGTTTTATTAGTAACATGTGCTGTGCTAATTATATAAAGCACTATATGCATACATATTTAACATAGGGAAACTTTTAATAATTACGTGTCAAAGTTACAACTCTGTAAATACATGCTCTCAATGTACAAATATATTTTAAATTATTATAATTCACTTATTTACCTTAAAGTCAAATCATACAATTTAACACTAATATTTAAATTTTAATATAATCTTGTATAAAGACGTATTTGGAAAATTAATTAGAATTTTATGGTTATTTATAAGGCACATTTTTGTTATTCCAAATTGACTTAGAATGTATCAAAATATTATAAGAGTGATAACCTTTCATAAGGGTATAATGCCAATATTTCGAATTTCTTTGCTCAAAACATAACGAAAATTCTAAGAAACAAATTTATGTATCGTAACAACATTACGCATTAAAAAAAATATACATATTACATGAGGTAAGAATGATACTAAGTAAGGTTAGCAATAAAACTGGACATTTTAATGACCCTTAAATTAGTCATCAAGATACACTGTTTCCACTATACTGATTTGTATCCAAATGAAGTGTTTAATCAGATTCTAATACTTTTGAGGAAAAGTGCTTCAAAGACTTTGAAATTTTTTGCTTAAAACTAATTATTGCTCGTCATGATGGAATATTAATTGTTGCACATCTTTGTACCTAGTTTAGTGGAAAAAATGGTCGTTATTTAAACCAATACTGAATAGATTACTTTCTATCGGCTTAACTACAATTCGAAAAGCATACAAAAGGCTAAGACCTAGACTTAGCCCGTTTTTTTAGGTTATAGTCAAACATAGTAAATGAAGCACAATACATTTAGATCTTTATTTAAAGGTAAGTGGGCTAGATGTGTACATACAGTTACAAGCATAATTCTACACACACCTTGGAGATTTCAGATACTTGTTAAACCGTGCTAATTCATAAGTAATGTCGTCTGATTTTAGACATTTATCGGTTTACAATAACAGAATATAAGAAGTTGTTTTAATTGTAGCAACTGTAAATCACAGTATTTAGCAATTCATGGTAAATGCAGGAACAAAAGTCAACATACAGCATCAGATAATTATAGATCAATATTATTTATAAAATAAGAAATCAGCATTTTCTTCATTGTGATTATAGAAACAATATTTAGTTCCATTTAATGTATACATTTTAATGTTTTATTAAATATAAATTGCCAAAGACAGGAAATACATAGTGCTATGTGCGAGCTCTTTATACAACTTTATAGTGAAGGGCGGTTGTTGGGTGAGATTGGAAAATTGGTAAGCAAAAGCCGTTCCAATGTATAAGCTATAATTCAGGTATCTCTGTCCTAATTTTTTGATTTATTTATCTCATATTTTTATTACATTCAAGATACAAATGGGAAAGTTATATCTACAGAATTGAACCGTATCTCTTAGTGAACCAAATTATGTGAAAATGCAAATAGTGTGAAGTTCTTATTCAGGCCACTGCATAAGCTCTTCTATTTCCCAATCTAAACAACGACAATGGAGCATGGAGAAAACTTCATTGCTGCCTTTCTTAGCTACTGTTTCCAGGCACAAAAGAAAATGTTCTCAAGTGTGGACAAAACGAATATATTAAAAATAAACATACAAAATTGTCTGTTATAACAATTATCATTAGTTAGTATGTACGATAGTGGAAGATTGTTTTCAAAATTCAAGTATATTGCTTCTTTAGTTGTGGACCTCTGGAAAACCCTTTTGATGTTCCTGTTTCTTTCATAAAGCGTTGCAACTTTTACTTTATTAATTTTCTGTAGAGCTTCTGAGCGTTTTATTTCTATATTGATATTTTCAACATGTTTGCCATCCTGCTTATGCTTTTTATCATGCTCTACTATTATAATAGATGGCGGTAAGCTAAAGTTATCACATAGAATTTTTAATAACGCTGCATCTGGAGTGCGCGTTGTCGTTGGCCAACGAATCTACAAAACAATATTTCTGCGTATTCTTAATAAACATTGTTGGATATGCTCACGTGCTAAAACTAAAAACTGTAATCCACCTACACACAACTATTTTAAAAATTGGGATGAAACGCATGACGTGAAATATTACTATCTTGTAGGCGATGCTGACGGAGGCATTACAAAAAAGTTAACTTAAACATGTCTGTATGGTAGTTTCATAATGTAGAGAATTGAATGTAGAAATCATCTGTTACGTAACTTTGCACCAAGTTTAGACAACGAATTATGCGGAAAATTACGTCAAAGAAAATGAAATTTCCTATAGTAGAAAATAATGCTTTGAGCAATACTGTCAGGCACTTTAGGAGTAACGTTCAAGGATTGTAGATCAAGTACGAGGAAATGTACGTGTGGCTCAAGAAGAAAACGTGTACAACTTAAAACGGACATTTTAAGTGAACCTAACCATATTTTAGGACAAAACTTGTCCGGTTCCAAATATTCTTGTAATGGATCTAAAAGTAGCCAAGAAGAAATTAGATACCGGAAACAAAATATTCCTATTTATACCAAGACATTCTATTGTTTCTAGCAGCAATCTTATGCTTTGCGTTGTAACCGTGCTTCCTATGCGTGAGCTCCCTAATCAATGTCCCTGCCAGATATTTTGATATAGGGCAATGTCTATCTGGATTCCGTCCCAGTAAATTCGTAGGATTCTTGATGCCCGGCCACTTTTCAGATGGGAAGTCGACGGTTTTAGTATTGGCATGGTTAATATTGAGTTAATATTTCTGGTAATACGTTGTAAGTTCTGTCAAGGATTCGGACACTTTCAAACCTTTCAACCTAGACAGCAGTAGCATAGTTTGCATAAATTGAACTCGGTGTCGCAAGCCAAGATACTTCCTTTCAAGGCTGCCCATTACTTTGTGCTCTCAATTAACGTCTGAGTCCTTGAAATCTACAAAGTATATATGACACTGGATAAGATTTCACATAATGTAAGTAAAATTGAAGTCTTTAGTTATTTCGTAGACTTATTTAAAATGTAATCTATAGTTGACCATATCATAGGCTATGGTCAGGTCTATGAACACAGTACCCATAATTTTCTGTTCTCAAAAATCATTGTCATTAGGCTGCGCAAATTCCGGGGATTGAGATGTAAGCTCTTATCAGCTCTAAAACCGCTTTGTTGTGGTGTTAAATACTCGATAGCGCCCATTAATCTATGAAAAATCATTATTTCGAACAGCTTATAAATATGGCAGTGCACTGGCATAGATCTGTAATCCTTGAGTTCATCCTAATTTTTGACCAGATTCGACAAGGCTATCGCTCAGACTTTCCTCCAAATTTTGAGTAATTTTCCCGAATTGGCGCATTATTTCAAGAAACACGCTAACCATTTCCTTGTTGTAGTGCCAAATATTTTGATTTTATTAACTCTGCTTCGCTATTTTTGTAATAATTTATTGCTTTGTTGAGCTCCTCTAGATTAAATGGCTTTAATATATCTTGTATCTTGTTCGGATTGTCTGTTGACGATGTTTTGACGTCTTGCGCGATATGGCCAGCTTTGGCGTTTGCATGTATATCACTTTTGTTGGATCATTGGCGAGAAGTTTTGGAAAAGACCGCGATGCTGGGATTTTGCTTCCCATATCAATTTCATCCACAAATTTTATCAGTTGATTCTTCCTTTCCCCTGAAATACTGGAGATAATGTTTTGAAAAGATCCTGTTTAAAGAGATTGGTCTGCCCCTTTAGGAGGGTAGCTGCTTCAGGGGTTAGTCATTGTATATGCTTTGTTCTGCACAGTCGGGGAATAACATTACGGGATCAGGCTTCAATGGATTCCACAAAAGCATCGCATTCAGTATATTAGTAAATTTTGGTCAGTACGCTTTTATGAAGCTCTACTTGCGACTATGTTAAGCGTTTTGAGGGCGTGTGGCTCCAAAAATTTGACAAACAATTGAGCGACGCTGTGTTTATGATTGTTGTGCACATTGATTTATAGTATTGGCCTGTTATTGCTTCACTCAAAAAAAGTAGGCCCCGATTATACATGCGTTGGCATATCCCACTGCTAAAGCACGGAGAAAGTTTACTATCATAGAGGAGTACATTGGTGTGCTTTAGTCCAATCTAACACAGCCATTTGTATTATCTTGTTGTTATCCTCACACATGACTGTGGCTGTTGAAGTTGTCGATAACAATAGATAGCTTCTGGTTATTGAGGTTTCTGGTGCAGTAAACTCAAAAACTATGTTTGAGGGCTTATAAAAAGAAGTCACCTCTACTGTGAATATTTCTATATGCTTTGTCTTTGTGATTGACTGAACACACCTGAATATCCGACTTTACAAAAATTGCGCTCCCATACGATGTGTGTGATTTTTCAGCTATCAACTTTATTTCCGAAAGATTAGAGCGTTGATGCTCGGTAACCCTATGCATTTCTTGAATTCAAAGTACATCATAATTACTTGATTTGTGTAGCCTATGTAGTAATTATTCCTTGCATAATGAATTATTCTCTATATCCGTAGAAATGGTTGTCAGGGCCGGTTCTAATAAAAACCATTTGGGATTTGCATTAAACATATTGATAAGAATAGTTTGATAGAAAAGAAAAGATTATTTACTGATGCTGCTGGGTTTGGAAAGATGGGCGCATAAGTAGCTTACCGTTTACAGGTGCGTCCGAAAGTTATGAATAGTCGTCACTTACTACATGTAGGTTACTTCATTGCGCCTACAATGGTTAGCGACTGGTTTATTGCAATGATCACGTGTGTTCAAATAGCACAAACTAATTAAGAGGCATTAGTATTATTATCAAACTAGTTTTTGCATCATCAAATTTATCTTATCAGGTGCTTCCTTTAAATTTGTAATTCTAAATTATATTTTAAAATCATCTGTAATAATTAGCCAATTTTTGGAAAGATGTTTATATTAAAAGGAATATTTTTCATTTTGTTTTTTTATTAATAAAGTTTTCAATTTATTTCACTATTTTGGAGGTTGAAAAAACACAACATATTTACAGGAACAATATGCACCCAAATTTTAACCTTGTAAGTCAACCATTTCCATTGAAACGCAGTGTTTGTGTATACTGTAAATGTACGCAAAAATAATTTCTAATAAAATTAATAGCTATAAAATTACTTTTATTGTTAAGAATCAGATATTCGCATAGTATAAACTATGGCTATAAATTTAAAAATATATTAAACACACGTAAAACGCTAAATTACACTTTATGCCTAACATTCAAGTAATAAAATTATCTAAATAACTATAATCCGAATAAATAAAATAGTTGTAGCTACCATAAGTATTCGAAGATGTTACATAATTATAATTATCTCTATAGATTTTTACAAAATACGTTATGTTTATAATATCAAACATAATTTTCATTTTAATTCTTATATGGGAACAGCATCTTCTCAATCACAACTTGTGCATACAAAAAATAAACTACACAATAAAAATATTTCGTACCTCATTATGTTGACACAAAAATTATCGACAAAGATGATCTAAATAAAATTAAATATACGGCACAGATGCATCATCCAATAGAAAATCTCCGTTCCGCGTTACTACACTTACACTTTAAACGACGACGTCGTTATGACTTGTATTTTGAAAGCTCTCTCCAGTAGTAGGTGTTCAATGGTTTTTAGAGAAACAAGTATTTATTATTTAATAAATAACAAGAAGAATCTTTAGTTAGCATCATTTTATGCATACTTAAAGTTTCAACATAAACTAAACAGGATGTTGTCCTAGGTTGTATAGGGCTATGTGAAATACAATTGTAGTATTATCAATAATATATTCATAAATGGACGGGACTTAATAAGTTTTTAAACAAGATACCTTTAATTAGTTTTTATTATTAAAAATATACTCGAATTATTTGTAATTTACAAGATTATATTTTATGATAGGGTTTGAAAAAAACAATAGTAAGTACATAGACATTTCTTAACACGGATAATATCGAAACTTTCTTGCAAAACGCTACAAGTAGTATAGAAATTGGAAGAAATATGAGAAAGTACACAGTTATTTATACTTGTCAAAAAGGAACAGTATCTATAATACATCCTATATAATATAAGGTATATTTTAAAAATAGCAAATAATGCAAGTTAAAATTGAAAGAAAATGTGCAAAAGGTGGAAAAATTGTGCCATCGCCAAGAAATATAAATCATACATAGGAGTGGATGTGAACACAAACCTTACAGGAACATAAAATGAAAATATATATGTCAAATTGTTCATCTTATTTTAATATTAAGCACAAATGGCAAATACCATTATGTCTGTTATTTTTTAGATGTTATATATCAGATGGATTTATGTAAAATGATAAAACCAAATTCTTTTCTTGAAAATGTTAAAATACTTTTAATTCAAATTGGTTCACGTAAAATGATTTTTTATTAATATCTAATCTTTTATTCATCATTTTTTTAAACGTACTTCAAACGCTTTTAAGTTTTCAATTTATTTTTTTATCAGATTTAACCTTTCAAACGCTATATCCTGTCTCTATATAATTTCTTTATACTTAATAAGTCTACGTATTCATATGTGCTCTAAATAAACTCCAATGCATCTATGTTGTATTATTTGAATAAATTGGTGGATATTTAGTTCACATTACAAAATTAAATATTCCGAACACTATTCTCTAATTTTAATTAAACAAATATACTGAAGGAATTAGCGCCACCACCAGAACTAGTACATTTTTATGAGGTCACAGTAAACTTTCGCCTATGTAGCAGGTATACTAAGTAACTTAGGTCGAAAATCAAAATTAATATATAATTGCTAATGAGAATTTCAACATGGGGTACTCAATAAAAACGCGATATTATAAATAACCTTTTCGGAGCTAGATTACGCCATGATGGTTATGGGAGTCAATTTTTCATATAAAGGCTACCACTGTCGTTCCAACGCCATAGTACGATCGTGTTGGTTACAAGTGTTGTACTATACTATTGCTGTAATAGAATCCTAAGATTTTGATATTTTTAATTTTAGTTCCCATTTTCACTTTATCTTGCCGTGTCTAACACTATGTGAAGTATAGCTAAAACAGAAAGCAATATTTTATCCAAAAACTTCTATCTCGCAATTTTAGTGTAAATATATGTCTTCCAGATACTTGAATCCGAAAAACATATTTTTGGAAATTGGTCTGTGTGTGTATATACATACATACATACATACACACACACACACACACACACACACACACACACACACACACACACACACACACACACACACACACACACACACACACA